>JASDQU010374251.1:30814-40822 GCA_032191745.1 Picea mariana | reverse complement strand
CGATTCCTCTTTTCCATGCCCTTAAGGGTCTCCTCACACTCCTAAGCATCCAAATGTGTCATGTCATACCAGTTGAGACTCGTGAAAATACCACCTGTCACTGTCATTGACACTGATCCTGAATCCAATATTCCCTTGGACTTACACACAAGTTATCCCAACAATGTGTACAACCCCCCCTGTCTTATACCAAGCACTACTGTTGTGTCAAGGGTAGTTCCCTCTGGATATATGTGCACATGTCCATGCTAGAACATAAGTCCATATCCATCATCTTCCAAAGTTGATACTGAGAGCAAGCTTACATTCAGCTCCGGAACAAATAACACCTCTACCACCTCCAGAGATCCTCTTGACTCTAGTTGGAATCTTACACATCCAACCCCCTTCATTGCATGCATGGTACTAGTCCCACAATCCACATGAAAATTTGAGCTTGTCTCTAAAACACTGAGGAACATCAACTTCATTCCCGTCATATGGCGAGATGAGCCACTGTCTACAATCCATGCTCTAATGTCCCCAAACTCCGCACTAGCACTGCATGAAAGACAAGACATAAGAGAAAATTCCTTCTCAAACTTCTCAACAAAATCATTGATCTTAGTTGATGTTGATGTTGCTACTTGTATCTCCTTCTTACTCTTCTTATGGTTTGGACACTAGCTTGCATAGTGGCCAATATTATGACATGCAAAGCATTTCACTTTTCTTGTGTCCTTCGTTCCATCTCCCCTTTCCTTCTTCACATGAAAGGAAACATTATCCTCGGCTTCATCACCCTTAGCATGAATTCTTTGAAGAGCCTGCTCCCAATTCTCCTCCTGAGAGAAGTCATCCCACAACCTATGTCGATCATGGAGTTTCTCCCATGCTACAACTCCCTTCATGAATAAAGCCCACTTCTCCAAGAACCCATTCAAACATGTCCTCACAAGTTCATCATCTTTGACTACCCCTCCAACAATCATTAACTCATCACGAACCCGTGATATTCTGGTGAGATATGATGTCAATGTGTTAGTCTTGGACATCTTAGTGCTCATGAGTTTCTCCCTCATCGTCATCTTCTTGTTTTGGTTTCCACTGTGATAAAGCTTTGTTAGAGACTCCCACATCTCATAAGTATTTTTTCTTACTGGACACATGAGGTATGATATGGTCCTTAACGACATCCAAGAGCATCCTTTTGGCTTTCACATTTTTCTTATTGTAGAGATCCAAAAGTGTTGTATATGTGGGAACAACCTGGGTTTTCTCCACAATGTCCCAGATTTCGTTTTCCTCCAACAACAACACAATCCACTCTTTCCATGGGCTAAAATTTGTAGCCCTGTCTAGCCTATCCTCAAACCTCAATCTAGTAGCCATCGTCATCCAACTAGCCAACAAAACTTTTCCCTTCTTTTATTCAAGCAAAACCCCTGTAATCCCTGCAAACCTTGTGCTAGAGTCTTCAATGCCACTCTTCAGAGTCCCAACTCTGATACCGTGTTAAATTCTTGAAACCTAACAATCATAAATTTTATGCCAATAATTTAACAACTCATAATTTAATCTACCACTGATATAAATTATGTAAACTATGCAGGGAATTTACAACTGAGTTTTAACCAAAAAATGCACAGCGAAATCATAAGCAACACGCACATTTGAACACAGATATTTTCGGGCAATGCCCCTGGAAAAACCTCAAAGGGAAAGCCAATAAATGAGAGGATTTTATTGGCTTAAGAGGAAGAAAATAATTACAACAAGCAATTCATAAATTTCTTATAACCCAGAAAAAACGACCTACTTTTTCGACTAGTTTTTTCGACCTTGCTTTTTCGGCCCTGCTTTTTCTCACATCTTTTTTGACCCTACTTTTTCAGCCCTAATTTTTCAACCCAACTTTTTCGAACCTACTTTTTTAGCCTTTCCTCCAGTTGCAAATTCGTTCTCTTCCTCAGCCAAATCACCCAATCCACTCTCAACTCAATGTGCACCTCTCACACGCTTACACTCTCTGTGAGTCTCTCACAATGTGTATGTGACTCTCTCACCTCCTCACACAATGTGTGCCTCTCACTCCCCTTAGATATGCTTTTATAATCTCTTAATGACCAAATCCCTAACACTAAGATCTCAATGGTCAAGATTAGATATTGCCTTCCCAAGATCGACAGTTGTGACTTAATCTCTCGTTGAGATGACTTAAATTACTTAATTCACTCAACTTTATAAAAAATTCACTTTAGTCATTAAATAAAAGTCACATTAACTTTATAAATGCAACTATAAAGTTAAAGATTTAGAGAGCGTCACTCAGACACCTCCGCATGCTAGGCACCGCCAATGCAGAAGTACATGTCTGAGATACCCTAAAAACTAACATGGAGCACAACTCCAATATAGACAAGAGATATGAGTTATGTAATAACTCCTTAAAAAATAGGAGAACCTCCTCCAAATACCCCAATACATTCATACATCCAAATCACATGTTCCCTCAATAATGACTACATGGTCTCTCTATATATCTATTCATACATTACACATGTGGCTCCTTTATTAGGCCAACCGCTATGAGATATACATTTAACCCTATATATGCCCCTCTTGGGCTCATATCATACACATTTAGTCCCATGTATGCCCCCCTTGGAGTGATATCAATTCTGGCATAGGAAGTTAATTGCAACATCTTATGGCTTATTTTCTTTCATTACTAGCTTATATTAAATTATAATTTGACCTTTTCACATTTGGCTTACAATTATTAACGTATGCTTAGACAATCTATTTGCATTTTTAGCTTAGTTTAGACTTCAAATAGTCTTGCATAGATGTTTAAGTTCCAATCTACACACTTATAGAGCATTTAATCAAAATTAACCATTAACATAAGACACATTATAAAACTAACTTGCACACATAACTGGAGGACTAGTACCCTTAAGGGGAACAACTCGATAACTTGATTAACTAATAAACCTAATATTGTGGTTAATGAGTTTAGGGATTTAAGCAAATCTTGTACTTCCATCCCCTTTTTCACTTTGAGATCCCTACAAGGGTGATTTGACTATTATGCTTGATATGTTCACATAAAGCATCAACAAAATGTAATTGTCATACTCTCTTCCTCCTCTATCAATTGTGATGCCTTTTCAACGCATATTTTATAGTGCCTTTGTGATCCTCTAGGTTGTAAGAACACCATTTCCTAGAAAACATAAAGCAATGGGTTAGATCTCGATGTTAAAATAACAGAACATCTAACATAAGTTCATACAGAACAATGAGAATGACAAAAAGAAACACATCATATAATGTTGGTGTGTCATACACTACATGCACTACATAAAAATAAAAGACTTGTAGGCTTTCAATGTCAAACAAACATTGGTAGCATATATGTCTCTATAACATTGCCTTGACCACCATGACAAATGAAGAGAAATTGATGGGATGATAATACAATATATAACACAAGTTCCTATAAAACGTTCATAATGACAAAAAAAAAACTCTACAATATATCTTGATTTAATATGTTGACATGTTATGCATTATATAAAACTAAAAATATATGTAGATTTTCAGTTTAAAAACAAACCAAGTATGCATATATCGCTCTATAACACCAACACAATAGCCATCACATGAATTATGCCAACACACACACATTTCTACGTTCTCATCAAAAAACAAACACCATTTACACATGATTATGGGTTTTGAGTAAAAAGAAATTAAAGTTTTCATCTCAAAATCCATTTATACAAACCTAAACTTGGGTGGAATCAAACAAGATTTGAAATATTTCATTTCCTTTAAAAACCAAACCTAGCCAACATATACCTTCTTGGAGAACACATTAGCAAGAGTGAGGGAGCTTGAAGTGATAGAAGTTGTCAAAAGAGAAGGAACAAGAGCTAGAGGAAAGCTTAAACTTAGGAAAGGAAAAAGTTGTCAACTCAACTGAAAGGCTACTAGAGGTCAAGAACATAGTCAAGGTGTTCTAAGTTATTTCGAAGGAAACACAATAAAGAACATAGTCAAGGTGTTATAAGTTATTTCGAAGGAAACACAATAAAGAACATAGTCAAGGTGTTCTAAGTTATTTCGAAGGAAACACAATAAATTAATAACTCTTCAACTAGATATGAAGAGTTCTGGTGAGAGAGAAGGTGAACTTCAAGCCAACCTTAAAGAAACTAAACTAAACATATGTGTACCTCCATGGCATGTACTACACAAAAAAAACATTTGTAGATACGTATACTTTCTTGAAATATTACCAAAAATGCATTGGTTGTGCACTCCTTGGACTCTTTGGATTTATGTCGACATTGTACACAACCCTCGATTTTTTCTTTGACATAATAATAATCTCCATTTTGTAGTCTAGACAATTTGGTTCTCTTATTTTGAAGTTGTCAAGATGTTCTAAGGGAACAACAACGATTTGAACCTAAACATCCTTGCATGAGAATAACTCCCATTTCAAGTTCCTGAAATCAAAAGAACTATTAGGGATTTCTTGTGGCATCATTCAAGTGATTGTTTTGGTTGTTAACTTGGGTAGTTGTTGTGACATTAGATTGTACTCTAAATCTACTCCTTTATTTTGAGTTTGGTTATGTTCTTTTCTATCTAGTAGCAACGTATTGCAACCTCTATCCATCACACCATTTAAATTCCCAATTCCATGTGAGATAGATTTAATTGCTACATTAATTCACTTATTGTTTGGATCCAAGTTGGTATTCATGATAGTTTATGAGTCTTGTTTCCTCTCAATAAACACTCTCTAGCTCAATTTGACATCTTAGTCTACAATGCCAACAAAATTTTTGTTTGGTAACTCTATTATGTGGAAGAAACAACACTCACTATTGGAAACCCTTATTTGATTAACCCATGAAAAATAAGCAGAGTAGATCAATCACACCAATTCTATGCTAGACAAACTCTCTTGTTTGACTTGCGTGGTTGTCGCTATTCGAAAATTCCCATGGCACGTTGCCGTAATTCCTATTGTACTAGCTCGATGTGAGATCGTCTAATTTTACTAATAGACGGGTGACATATTTATCAATGATGTGTGAGGATGCAAGTAGTTGCCAAAGGTTGAGGTTGGCACAACATAGTTCTACACCAAGTGGTATGAGGTTGCATGGATTCGTCAATGGTTGGAGGACGAGGTTGTGGTGCTGAAGGTTTCTTCCAAATGGGTAGTGGGGAGCCATGAGGGAGTCTTTGATGAGACACCAATGCGACACTATGACCTCGGGTGTCTCGCTGACACACCTTACTAGTACTCACGAGGGACTACATTCATCCTCCTGGAAATTATATATATATAAACAAAAAGTTATTTTTTTTTTTCATAGAAAAAAAATGTAATTATTCATCTGTAGAGAACCAAATTACATTCTGCAAGTGCATTTAGCACGACTCATCCTTGGAAAAGGATGGAAACCTTGAAAGGGCCAACTACTAGGCTAAAGAGCCACAATAAATATATAACATAGGTCTCAAAGACCGCAAAAAACCACCGAAGCAAAAATAAGAAACCATGGCCCCATCACAAGAGAAAAAAGCCGACCACACAATCCCAAATAATCGGATGGAGACACCACTTACGCCTACAAGAAATAGAGGAAGCCTCATAGTGATAGCTCCGACGATACCGAAAGTAGGACTAATATGACCAAGAAAATGAAGATTGCGATCACTGGAAACCGCACCACCACCCAGAAGGAAACCAGATCCGGAAAAAAAAAATTCGATCCGAGCATTACGAAAGATCTGAGGCATGAACACCACATCACCAGGAGATCCGCACCATCAACATGACCACCACCAAGCAATTGTGTCTCTTCCAAAATAGAGAGCCCGATCCACACAAACATAAGCCATAGATCGAATGACGTGAATATATGACCTCCCCGTAGAAAAAAAACCTTGAAAGAAAGATGCTGCAACAGAAAAAAAGAGTCATGGAGAAGGTGGTTTCAATAGCACAAACGGTCGTCAAACTACACACACAGACACTAAGAAAAAAAGGCAAAACGAAGAGTCTGCAGCGAGGGAAACCCTAACCGTAGACCCCATCCTTTCGAGTTAAAGACTCACCATATAAACAAAAAATTAATAATATGAATACTTTGTTAAATAATTTGATTTGATATTTTGATTAGAAATCTATTTTTACAAGTAAATGGTTTTCAATAACATTTCAATTTGATCTTTTAATTAAGGATTTATATCTTACATATATAACAATTGTGATCCATAAATGATATATAGAACATTCCTGTACCAAAAAATCAACCTTGTAGATTCATAGATTGACTTTGGAATACTAATCTTTTAATTGATGTAGTAGCATCGTGACCACTCTAGTTTCTAACATAACCATTTTATATTATTACCATAATCCTATATGAGGTTTTGTTTTACTTCAATAATTTTTTTTTAACTGGAAAATTCTTTTTAAACCCACTTAAATCTATCTTAACTTTCAATCTCTTCCAGCGGAGAAAAAAAATCGAAGATAAACTTCGAATACCCACCAAAGAAGTAGGCTGGTTCTAATCTTAGCTCGCACTAAAACGTACAGAGTAACCTTGTGACTCGTGCAACCCAACCCTACCCAAACCTAAATTTGCGTAATCTGCAACCCACGCAAAACAAAACAAAGGACAAGCGTAGGATTTTGTCAATTTATAATACAAATAGAGCCTAAGATTATGCGACTGTATTTCAACGGGAAGCACCGTAATAGAGGTCCCAAACTTCATTTTTCGTTTGTGGGTTAGCCTTCATTTTGGGTTTTGGAACACCCATTTACATTAATCTTCATTCGTCCAGTAATTAAGATAAGAGGATGGCGAAATCTGGAGGCATTAGCAATGCAGTGAATGTGGGCATAGCAGTACAAACGGACTGGGACAACCGGGAGTTTTCCTCTGCCCTAGCTCTCAATGTTCGTCGCCTCTTTGAATTTCTGCTACAATTTGGTATGTGGGTTTCTATTATTATCTCACACTTTTTGCTCTGAAAATTGGGGGATTTCTTTTAGGTTGCATCTGGCTTTGAATGGATCTGGGTTTCATATATTTATTATTAAATGTATGAAGAACTTTTATCTATGATGACAATGATGCAATGGATCTGTACAAATCCCGTGTACTGTAAATACTAAAACCTATATTTTCCATTGAAAGGGCATACTTTTAAACTGTGCCGTTTTTGTCTTAGTTTATATATGAGGGCTTTCTATGATGATCTCCTATATGGTTTTCCAACTCTTAGTTCCGAGAACTAACACATACCCATCTAGACCTCTCTTTTATGCACCTCAAGGTTGTGAAGTTCTTGATTGCATATCTCTTGAATTCCAATATAGGATATGTTGCTCATTTGTGTGAGCTGAGATATGCATTATGTAGCTGGAAGTTGCGCAACCTCGATGTGTACATCACACCCTGGTTTAGATGGGTTTGCATTAGTGTCCATATTCAATTCTCACAATTCATCATCTAGATTCACTACATCATTTCACATACAAACACACAGTATTGATAGATCCCCTGCCCTATCCTGGACTGTAGAGTACTTAGCTTTTCTCAGTGCAACAGTGAGGGTTTCATATGATGATCTTTAACAGGCTCTCCCTCATTTTTCCAGCACCGAGTTATGAGAATAAAAATGTCATTGGAATTGCTAGATATGAAAATGGATACATAAGTTTTGTTTTTGTTTGTAGTGTAATTTTATGAGAGAAGACTAATTGGTATTTACCCTTTGTTCAGAGGCCTCGACTAAAAGCAAGTTAGCAACATTGAATGATAAATTGAGTACATTGGAGCGTCAGCTGGAGCTACTTGAAGCCAAGGTCAGCATTGCATCAGGTACTTCTGGGTTGGCTTGATCCATGCTATTTGGCTATGGGAGACTCGGAAAAGAGCAAATTTTCAGACCAGAATGATAAACTTAACACCTCGGGACATGAGGCATTGCTTCCTTCAGCATGATCCGGCGTTGCACTAAAATATGGGAGTGACTGACAATGCCTTACCTCATATATCCGTTTAGTTATATTTGTAAACTATGTTTACCTGTGAAGTATTGATACGTAAAGTCTGCTTCTCCACTTTTTTATACAAATCCAGGGCTTACATCATGATATCTTAATTAATTCTAAATCCCTGCGGATGATGTGTTTGCTCCCACTCTTTTAATATGTCTTCCTATGTTGATTTTATCTGACCAGAGACGGATTTAAATGAAATCTTGACATGGCAAGAAAGCTGAGGTTTTCATGTAGGCTGATGAGAGTAAATTTAAAGTTATCTATACTAAAAGAAAAGGCAAGGTTTCCCAGGATGTCATACTGGTAACTGTTGCAATAATTTACACTCAGTGATTCTTTCTTTGTTTTTTTTTTCATGGTATCATTATTCATCCATTCTGTCTTTCCACTTTGTTTTATTTTTCTTGGTATCGTTATTCATCCATTCCGTCTTTCCAATTTTATATGTGCATTGTAATCTACTATGAGATTTGTAGTATATCATGAATTTGGGTGTCGAATTGTGCATTTGCTAGTTCTACTTAATCTTTTTAATTTGCTTGAATTTTCACCTTGCTGAGTTTCTTGCGTCATTTCTCTTGAATCCTTGTCTGGCGTGTTAGTTTATGGAATGGAAGAGTGAAAGAAATCATAATATTTTCCAGGAATGACTAAACATTGGCAATAGCATAGATGTATACATGAATATATTATATAGCAAATGTGAAACACACAAGGTTTCTATTTCCCAGAGTAACTTCGATAATGATAAGAGAATACAAATGAAGTTTGAAGAAGATGGGCATGGAGAAATAGAACAGGAAATAACTCATGAAACATGTCTCAAAGCCTAGAAGTGTGCTATGTTTAGGCGGTGTGATACACCTGGTATGACTGCCATTCAACAACAATGGGAATGTTGTGCTCGTTATTAATAACAGTAAAATTACTCAAGGTTCAACAAATTATCGGCGGAAGAATCATGCGTGGTTGGATGTGTGATTGGGTTTTTCTATGTTATTCTGAAAATTTACCTACTCCCTATTCTAGACTCTAGTAGATGACATTTTTTTTATCCTCAGGGCTGAAGCATTCCCTGTCTATGCAAAGGAGCTAGAAATAATAATGCCCTGGAGGTCTCGGTCATATCCAAGGAGCACCCAGAGGGTGCCTTATGTGGAACTGCAACATAGTTACCAGCAATGGGAGATAAGGGAAACATGGGAAAATGCAGGAACATGTGCATTTAAAAGACAAAATACAAGAAATTTAACATAAATTTATAAAAACGTTCTCAGTCAAATTCTCTACCTAAAAATTGAAACATTGTGGAGAAAAACAATAAAGCTAAGATCTAATTTTCTCCGAAGAGATTAATATGAATGCAGAGAAAAGTTCTGACTAGGAGATATGAGACTTGGCCCGAATGATGTCCTAAGAGAAATACATAAAAGATAGGATAGCATGTGAAATACCTAAATTTCTCCTTCGCATAATCTCATAGAAAGGAAAAAAGTTGCTCTTCAATTGAAGAAAGGTATTGAAGTAAACATTATTGCAAGATTGTTCCTGTCCAACTAATCACCTTACAGTTGTTCCAGGGAGTAGCTTCTCCTAAGACTAAGAGGAACAATAAGAGAATGAGTTTCAGCATGCAGTGCAAGCTGGACTTTGAATGCTAAATATATGGGATATATATCAGCTATATTGAATGGGACATCTCTCCCCAAGTGTATTATGTTGTCTTGTCCGCCAGACAGTGCTTTGGCAAAATTGCAAACTGGAATGATTTCTTCAAAAATTCACTTGGTTGCAGTTGGAAAGTGATCCCTCAACTCAGAGATGCCTTTCAAAATTTGACTCTTAACTGTTGCCAAGTTGAAACCTACATCCTCACCTTACCATCTGCTTTGCAGCCTAGAACAAACATGGGTGCCGGA
>JASDQU010374251.1:17849-30764 GCA_032191745.1 Picea mariana | reverse complement strand
TATGGCAAGAAAGCTGAGGTTTTCATGTAGGCTGATGAGAGTAAATTTAAAGTTATCTATACTAAAAGAAAAGGCAAGGTTTCCCAGGATGTCATACTGGTAACTGTTGCAATAATTTACACTGCGTGATTTTTTCTTTGTTTTTTTTTTCATGGTATCATTTTTCATCCATTCTGACTTTCCACTTTGTTTTATTTTTCTTGGTATCGTTATTCATCCATTCCGACTTTCTAATTTTATATGTGCATTGTCATCTACTATGAGATTTGTAGTATATCATGAATTTGGGTGTCGAATTGTGCATTTGCTAGTTCTACTTAATCTTTTTAATTTGCTTGAATTTTCACCTTGCTGAGTTTCTTGCGTCATTTCTCTTGAATCCTTGTCTGGCCTGTTAGTTTATGGAATGGAAGAATGAAAGAAATCATAACATTTTCCAGGAATGACTAAAAATTGGCAATAGCATAAGATGTATACATGAATATATTATATAGCAAATGTGAAACACACAAGGTTTCTATTTCCCAGAGTAACTTCGATAATGATAAGAGAATACAAAAGAAGTTTGAAGAAGATGGGCATGGAGAAATAGAACAGGAAATAACTTGTGAAACATGTCCCAAAGCCTAAAAGTGTGCTATGTTTAGGCGGTGTGATACAGCTGGTATGACTGCCATTCAACAACAATCGGAATGTTGTGCTTGTTATTAATAACAGTAAAATTACTCAAGGTTCAACAAATGGTCCTATCGGCTGAAGAATCATGTGTGGTTGGATGTGTGATCGGGTTTTTCTTTGTTATTCTGAAAGTTTACCTACTCCCTATTCTAGACTCTAGTAGATGACATTTTTTTTATCCTCAAGGCTGAAGCATTCCCTGTCTATGCAAAGGAGCTAGAAATAACGATGACCTGGAGGTCTCGGTTATATCCAAGGAGCACCCAGAGGGTGCCTTATGTGGAACTGCAACATAGCTACCAGCAATGGGAGATAAGGGGAACATGGGAATATGCAGGAACATGTGCATTTAAAAGACAAAATACAAGAAATTTAACATAAATTTATAAAAATGTTCTCAGTCAAATTCTCTACCTAAAAATTGAAACATTGTGGAGAAAAACAAGAAAGCTAAGAACTAATTTTCTCCCAAGAGATTAATATGAATGCAGAGAAAAGTTCTGACTAGGAGATATGAGACTTAGCCCGAATGATGTCCTAAGAGAAATACATAAAAGATAGGATAGCACGTGAAATACCTAAATTTCTACTTCGCATAATCTCATAGAAAGGAAAAAAGTTGCTCTTCAATTGAAGAAAGTTAGAAGTAAACATTATTGCAATATTGTTCCTGTCCAACTAATCATCTTACAGTTGTTCCAGGGAGTAGCTTCTCCTAAGACTAAGAGGAACAATAAGAGAATGAGTTTCAGCATGCAGTGCAAACTGGACTTTGAATGCTAAATATATGGGATATATATCAGCTATATTGAATGGGACATCTCTCCCCTAAGTGTATTATGTTGTCTTGTCCTCCAGACAGTGCCCTGGCAAAATTGCAAACTGGAATGATTTCTTCAAAAATTCACTTGGTTGCAGTTGGAAAGTGATCCCTCAACTCAGAGATGCCTTTCAAAATTTGACTCTTAACTGTTGCCAAGTTGAAACCTACATCCTCACCTTACCATCTGCTTTGCAGTCTAGAACAAACATGGGTGCCGGATTCAAAATCTAATGACTAGTCTTTGACTGGGCTTAACTGAAGAATGCCTTCTTTCTCTGCATCGATCTAGTAACCAGTTACTGATTTCCTCCAAATTTTGACTTTGCTGCATAAAAGACTTTGGCAGCCATCTGCCTTGGCCTGAAATTCAGTACATTGTGCTTCAAGCATGTTGACTTCTTTGTTCTTCTTGGAGATCGGCAATTTGGTTTATCTTTTCCTCAATAATGGGTAGTTTCATGACATCTAAATAGATGATTGAATCTTGTACTCTAACCATTTAATTGTATCCTGTTGCAACTTGCATGACACAGGGAAATTCTGCAGCTCAGATAAAACTTCAAGTGAGTCCACAATTGCCATTTGGGCTAACTCACCCACTTTGCCCATCTCTTCTTGCTTCTTGATGTCTTCCATCCAAAAAATTGAGTCTCTGTTGCTTCTTTCCTTGTTTTTGCACTCATTTGTTCTATTGTTTTCTCCAGTGCCTCCAAAACTAGCCCATTGGATTTGAAGGCAATTTATCATCCTTCGACTCAAAATCAAAATTGAACTTCAGATAAAAGAAAACACCACTTAACTTTTGCTGCTGAGTTACGACTTGTAGATGTGACTGAAACATTCTGAATTCCAACTTTTGACATGAAGAAATCAATGAAAGAGGGTCTAACTTAGCTGGATCAATAACTACTCTACAATGGAATACTCCCCCAATTCCATGTGAATGTAAATGGCCTAAAACTCTACATAGGCATGTTTCTCAACCGCTCCATTACTTTTAATATGCTGTCTAGGGAATGACTTCTGTGCTTGCCAGTAGCAGCTTCAACTCCATCAAAATTGAACGACTAGTCTTTAGTTGGCTCCAATTGAACATTTTCTCTTTTCTTTGCATCGATCCAGTTATTGACTTCCTCCAAATTCTTTCTTTGCTCCATAACAAGAGTTTGGTAGCCCTCTGCCTTGGCCTGAAATTTAGCTCATTGTGCTCTGAGCACTGGGACTCCTTTGTTCCTTTTGTGGATCTGCAATTTGTCTTTCTTTTCCTGAACAATGAGCGGTGTTTCACGACATCTAAATACATTGTTGAGTCTTCTACATAAACGATTTAATTGTATCCCATGGGGACTTTCATGACACAGGAAAATTCCGCAGCTCATAAAATTTAAATTAAAAATGCCATTCGGGCCTACTCACCCAAGAAAGCTACAAGTCATGCATTTTATCCGTTTGTGTACCTCTCTCTTTTTAGTGGGCAATGGTTCTATATGAGCATTGATTTTCCCTTGGCAATCTTCCTCTACTTATATATTCACATCTTCCCCATCTTATATTTTTTTCCAAATATGAATTTTGTTTGTAAAGGATGAACAAAATCATGTTGGATTTCATTTGAATTTTGGGCATTTTTAAAAATATCCGACAAGTTTGAATGCATTCTACATGCCCACAATGTCTCATAAATCATGTGATGACTCACTTTATTCTATGATATCCCGTGCATAATTACCATTTATAACACTCGACAGGAAAGTTTGAGAAAATAAAAGAGCATGTGAGTCTCTGATGTTTACAGAGGCCAAATAATGCATGCCTTCACTATAATGTATTTTGAGGCTACAAACCAACAAACCAACACATCTAGAGTGTGATTGAAGCTACAATTCCATCCTAAGAAGTTATAGTTCATCTAAGATCATTATTGCTTTTTAGAGTATTAAAGAGAAACAGAGAGCTAAGGCTAATTGCACTTGTGTTCTTGTTCTATTAAAATATCATTTTCAACGAAGGCTATAAATTCTAACTTCTTAACAATGGATTAAAGTTGGGCTGGTAGATCATTTTCAAAAGGAGGGAGAAAGAGAGAGATACCATTTGAAAGAGAGATTGCCATTTCAAGGATTGATATGCTTATTAAGAATACCCACAATTTTTTACTCAGAAGTTTAACTAAAATTATTTCAGTCTCTTTGGGGAGGACCTTAATTTCATTTGGTAAAGTGCACTTTCCACAAAATCTAGCATGAAGCAATCAAACAAAACAAGGTTTCCAAGCCACAAGAGCTAAAAATGATGTTGCGTAAGTATAGAAAAAAGCTTAAGAGAAAGTGAGCATAACAGCACAAAAAGCGCACTCTCACCTCACCACAACCCACCCTCTCGGTGGGTGAGGGTGTTTCTGGACAACTGGATGCTAAATAAAGGAGTGGGAACTTACGTTAAAAGCGGATTTTATAAGGACCAAGTCTCTGCATAGTTTCAGCACGCTTATTTGCTTAAAATATATAAAATGCTATGGTAGAAATCTCGTGCCTTGTTGAGTGAAGGATTTTTTTAGCTATCTTGAAGTGGGAAATAACAGTGTAGTGTACTAGGTGAATGACAATGTAATTTTAAAGCTTAGACAAAAAAGCTAGAAGAAGAAATATTAAAATGGATAAAATCATTAGAGGGAGTCATGATATGGATGATGTTTAAAGGTATTTTTAATTTGTAATTGGAATATATATTTGAAATATTTTTTACAAGGAAATTTTCATGGGCATATACAACGGACATTTTGCCACATTTGTGGATGGTATCCCTAGTAGACTTGTTAACATAGATTAGTGTGTCTCATTCAGGGGGATTTGAACCGAGCACCTATTTTCATAGACCTAGCCAAATGTCCAACAACATTGGCAACTAGTTGAGCTAACCTCTTGGACTTGTATATATTTGAAAATGTATATTCATATGCTTGCACATTACTCACACCTACCACATTTGAATTACTAGGCAACAATGGAACACCTTTTCAAGTGGTCATACATTATTCGTGTAGTGCCTTGGGTGGCCACTTTTGGGCAATTAGAAAGCAAGAAGCACAAAAGAAAGGTGAAGCTACAATGGTGATTATCAAGTTAGTCGTTTAAGGAATTGCGTACTTACTGAGATATACATCTATTGAGCTATAAAGAGGATGGGGCATCTATCATCCTTTCTTATTGAGTGTGTTATCACCCTAACAATTTTTATCAGGATCTAAAAACTTCTAAAGTTTAGCGAGACGCTATACCATAGTAGAGGTGCAATAGTTCAGGGCGCTCGACTATATTCTGCGGTGTATGAACGAATGTAGCGGAAGTGGGAAGGGAGTAGCTCGACGGGTCGTCGATCTTAAAGAATCTCAGATCTACGGTCGAAGCCTACATTGGACAAACAAATAGCACGGAACTTAACATCGCGAAGGCAGACCGGGGAAAACTACTCTGGTTTCGACGGGGAACACGTGGCACTCTTACACACGCATCGGGGGAGACGACGGATTGCTCGAAACCACTTTTCCTATGGCCTCGATGTCATGTGGTTCAAAACGTCATGTCGATATCTCGCGGGTAGGATGGCGGTTGGTCAGATCACCTCACATCACCGATCCAGGGACTTTCTCGTATGATGTACCAAAAGGACGCCGCCGCATAACTAACTCGAGGCTCATCATTCGAAGTGGATTGATGAAGCGTGGCACACCAAGGTACTGTGACAGTGATTCATGAGCAAAGTACACAAACCATCAAATCTTAGATATGAATCATTTTATTCTATTATGGGAAATTGTCATCTTATGCGTAAGAAAAACAAGCTCGACCTGTGCTCCTGAATTCTGTAAACTCAAAGGGTGGCCAAATCAAGGTCTTTGCGAAGTCCGGAAGGCATGGATAATACCCGTCAAACGATGTTTGGCGCGACAGGGTTCTCAGCGAAGGTACCAGGCAGGTCAATAAGTAAGAATGAAAGATGGGTCTTGCAGACGCTGGCGACTACATTTCATACCGAACCTGAAATTGAGATAGAGTCGGGAATAAAATTAAACCTCGTTATGAGGGATCTTGTCATAAATGAACACGCAGACAACACCTGCCACCCAACGACAAAGAAGAAGAGGAGCAAAAGGAGGAAATCAAAGGCCAAAACCGAGATGATAAAGAGTGTCAGGGAAAATTTCGATTGGTGGAGTACCCTGGTGGAGGAAATCGCCAAGCTGAGGTGAATCCTCAGGTAAAATTTTGGTGTATTTCAGATAGTTTTGGACAGATGTCGGCTTAAGAGAAGGGAGTCCTGATATGACAGACCGATTACTAACGGTCCCTTTAAATAATACAACTGTTCTTCCTTTTTGTAACTTGTATTTGTTTTTAGAATTATGAGGAAGTCGGAACGTTTTAAATTCCATATGAAATTCCTCTATATATGCTTGGCCTCATGAGTATAGAAGTATGGAGAAAAGAGGCGCCTGCCCTCTGTGCAGGAAAACTTTATAAATCTCTGGGGCTGGAATGAATACATGGGTGTAGAGGCAGATTTTGGGACTTTTTATGAAAAGATTCTAATTGGTGGTGTTATGAGTCTTGTTTTCTCTCATAGTGTGTGATTCCTGTTATTTTGTATTTTCATTTTGCTTTCTTTTGTCTAAATTGAGAAACTAAAAGTCCAGAATTCATTATTCAATGCTCTCGGCTTGGCGATTTAGAATATGTTCATCTCTTCTAAACCATTTCAGAATTCATTACTATAATGCTCTGATAATAGTTGTGTGTTTCTTTTCTTCTGATACCATCTAAAATTTTCAAGCATAAACTCAGAAGTCACTTCCTCATTTAGCCTTTTCCTCTTGATTGTTTTCACGATTTGGA
Organism: Picea mariana; assembly: GCA_032191745.1. Classification (NCBI taxonomy): domain Eukaryota; kingdom Viridiplantae; phylum Streptophyta; class Pinopsida; order Pinales; family Pinaceae; genus Picea; species Picea mariana. Next base: position 24,371 of record JASDQU010374251.1, on the reverse strand, counting down.
AATGCATCCTACATTCTTGACCCCATAGCCCAAAGGTCATCTTCAGCTCTTCAACAACTTTATTAAAACCCCAAAACAAACCAATTCTAGCCACCGATTTCCATAGATGTATCAAGTGACACGAGAGAGCCTTCTCTGAGTTGAGCAGGCTAGTGCCTCATCTCTAAAGCTGGTTGAAACAGTTACCTCTGTCGTTTGTCTATTCAGCCGGACATAATTTACAGAGTGCTAACAGAGTGCTTTCCACTTTCTTAGTGGAAAGTACAATCTGATTTTGTGCTTAAAACCTAGATCAATTGATCAAATTTTACCATCAATGTCATAAAACTTTGACACAAAGTTTGCCTATTGACCTGAATTACGCAACACTTGCTTAACTAAAAACTCCAAGCACCTTGCACATTAGTCATTACGCCGAAAGGCGTACACCTATTGACAATGGGCACATTTAATAGGTTTTTAGTGCTTAATCAGTTTTGTATGGACACGATTAAATATTGATGGAATATTCTTAGTCGTCCCAATAAATCAATGGTTGTGATTTTAACCACTAATTTCCTCAGTATTATAAAAGCATCCATTTACATGCTTATTTTTTTACTTTTACTTGATCATATTTAAAATTTACTATGGTGGCTAGCTGATTGCCGCGTTTGAGTGATTAACAAAGATTAAGGTTTTGTTACAGAGTGGAGAGATTCCATGTGCAGCCGTGCATTTCATTTTATGGCCATGTTTCATTTTATGGCCGCGTTTCATTTTCTGGGCCAGACGAAGCCCTTTGGTGTTCACCAGCCACGAGTTTGCGGCTGTGCTAGTACCTACCACATTTGAATTACTAGGCCAACGATGGAACACCTTTTCAAGTGGTCACACATTATTCTTGTGATGCCTTGGGGCCACCTTTGAGCAATCAGAAAGAAAGAAGCACAAAAGAAGGGTGAAGCTACAATGGTGATTATCAAGTTAGCTGTTAAGGAGTTGTGTACTTAATGAGCTATACACCTATTGAGCTATAAAGAGAATGGGGCATCTATCATCCTTCCTTACTTGGGGCATCTATCATCCTTCCTTACTAAGTGCATCCAACTTCCCTAGTGGAAGTTCAATCTGATATCATCATTCCTATGTACAATCAATGTCATATAACTCTTCCTTACTAAGTGCTTCCTACTTCCCTAGTGGAAGTTCAATCTGATATCATCATTGCTATGTACAATCAATGTCATATAACTTTGACACAAGGGTTGCCTATTGACCTGAATTAAGTAACACTTGCTTAGCTAGAAACTCCAAGCACCTAGTATAAATGTAGCAAGTAATAGTTAATCCCTAGTGCACCTTACAAAATGGGTTATTTTGCTTAATTTATTGAACTACAATGGAGTGTAAAAGATCATTAGAAAGCAATGCAGAAATAGAAAATGGCTGTATGAGAGAAAATGGGTCATTTGCCTGAATAACTAGTTACATAGCACACATTAATATCTAGTGCTGGCTGGAAAATGTAAAATGTGTAGAATGAGGAGAAATAAAGGAATTCTGATGAATGGGTCATTTGCCTGAATAACTAGTTACATAGCACACATTAATATCTAGTGCTGGCTGGAAAATGTAAAATGTGTAGAGTGAGGAGAAATAAAGGAATTCTGATGATCCCCAAGGAGATGATGCTCGCAAAAGAAACAATAAGAGGTTTGATTTTTCTTGCTGCTTTCCTCTAGTCTCTATAATGAAGGCTTCATACCAATATTACTTTGCCAATCATGATAATATCTGGATGCACACTTTTTAGTTTGTATTGAGTACCCTTATGTGGATGTTTTTTCCTAATCCACTCTTCTTCACTTGAGAATTGAGGTAGAGAGACCAAGAATGAAAACTAGTTAAGCGGTGAATAAAAGCATGGAGCAAGAATATGTAACAAACAATGGCAAAATTGGCTGTGCTCATGAACAATATACTGAAAATGAAGAACTGGTTTAATATTTGAGGTCAAATAATTTTATTTTATTTGTTAGAAGAGAAGAAATGTGAAAGAATAAAATTAATAGATGAGGAGATTTTAAAGCTAAAGTGAATTGATTTGTACTGCCCAATTCTATTGAATTCATTCATTCTTCAGCAATAGTAGCAACAAGATGATATTCCAACATGCAAAAAGAAATAAAGAAACCCCATCCCTATTCCTTCATTGCTAAAACCCTAAACCCTTCTTCAAGAGATAGAGAGAAAATCTCCTCTTCCCTGAAATCTTCCATTGGTTGGCTGTGATAAAATATAGAATAAAAATTAACCCTGACCCTTTAAAGGTGTGGGAGACAGAAGACAGGGCATTACTTTTAAAGGGTGGCAAAGAAAGCCATCCATTTATCCATCCGTTTTTGCAAAGCATTGAATTGAATTGAGATGAGAATCACAGATAACAATAAAAACTACAACATGAAAAGAGGAATGGAACCCAGGTTGATTTAAGTCCTAAAACCAATATTCAAAGAGACAATTGATTTGTTAGGAAAATTAGTGGAGCCCTTCCACCTTGTGGGTGCTATGTCTCCTTCATGGTTTGCAAAATAAGTTATAAAAGCACCTTAGATTAGTGATAATTTTTTTAAGCTTTTGAGGTAATAACTGTTCTGATTAATTCAATGATAATCTACAAAATCAAGAAGTAATGCAAAGAAATATGTACATAAATATAATGCAGTTGTAAAAGCACGTACAAAGAAAACTATCTAAGACGGTTGTGCAAGTTTAACCAAAGAGTTATCTAAGACAGTTGTGCAAGTTTAACCAAAGAAAACTAATCAACATATTAAAGAAACAAAATAGCGAAAATTATTTAGATCATAAAGTACACAAATAAAAAATAGATATACTACAAAAATATAATTTTATTAAAATGTTTGATAGCCAAATTTCATAACCTAATTGATAGGGTTGATGCCTGGTTAGGCTCCCAATGAATAGGATGTTTCCAAAACCATGTGCTACTCATAACAACATTCAATTAGGTGGGAGAAGCCTCACATGTTGAAAAACTTAGAAGAATCTAAACCTAGATTACCTGGAAGGAATATGCATACATGGATTTGTCCTCTTTATAGAATTGAACATAAATTTATAACTGCAAAGGTAGATTAAAAAAATACACATTTAGAAATAAAGTGTACATATTTTCACCCTAATGCTTGAACTCTGCTATAAGCCATTGTGTCTTTATAAGCTTTTGTCAAGTTACTTGAGAGGTTAAAACAACATGAAATTAAATTTCATTTGCATAACTGAAGCATATTTGCTATTATTTCTCTCTCTTTTTTTCTGTAAATAAAAGAGCACTATATTGATATTCACATATGTACGTGTCGATACAAAAACAACAATTTGCCACTTGCTTCGCCACAACCGAGAAACCATGACAGGTGGCCATCAGGACTTAAGTGTATCTGTGACTGTGACTGTAACTGTTTTTGACAAAAAAAATCAGAATGTTCAATTGGACAGTGGCCATGGCCGATTGTCTTACAAAGCTTGACAAAGAATTTTAATTCTCTACAAAATTGACTAAAGCAAAATAAAACCATAAACCTGGGAGAGCTAGCCCGGGCTCGACCGTCCTTGGGCACTGTAGGTTGGGACAAAAAATTGTCCATAGGTTGGACATCGTTTGCTAGCTAGAGCAATCGTCATCGCGTTTAGCAGGAGGTCCAAGCGCTGTCCCAGGAAGTTCTGGATATGAACCTGGTCATCCATTTTTTGCCGTAGCTCGAAGATGAGCTGAAGGTGCTCCTCTGCAAATCAAATTGGGGTGGGCGGAGGTGGCTCCTTTGTCATATTTGCGTCCACTGCATCTGTGACATCCATTGTGTCCATGACATCCACTGTATCCGCTGCATCCACTGCGTCCGCTGCATCCAGAACATCCATTGCATCCAGATCAGCTTCCACTACTGCCATTGTTGTCAAGGGAGTTGCCACTTGCTAGCTGGGGGGAATTTCTTCCTTCACCACGCAAGATCCAGTGCCATAGAAGTGGTATGGAGAGTGGGCTCTTGGTGGGTCAATTCTTGGGCAAAGGCTAGGAGGAGGGGCAGAATTCTCGGGAAGGAGAAATTCTCCCTTGAATGGGCCGCTACCAAGGTCATTGGTGGGAATTAGGGTGGGGGAATGGTTTTGCTGAGGCCGGTTGTGGCGCTAGTCAAGACGACCGGTGATTATGAGGGCGAGATGGGAGGGGGGGAGTCGATTGCGCCTGGTGAAGGCGCTGTAGTACAATGGGCCTCTCCTGGACTTGCCTCTCTCTCTCTGGGCATGTTGGGAGCCTGGATGAACAGAGGAGGGATGGCCGTGGGAGGCCTTGCAGGCAGGCGCAAGGCAAAAAGGTTGTGGGAGATCCAGAGAAGGCCGAGGACCAGACAGACATAAAGCTGAGGAGGAATGAGAGATCGGTCCTATGCCCAGGCCTTCATAGAGCCTTGCGAGTTGACGTGGGCGAGAGCCATGAAGGCCGAGGTGACTGCATGCCTGGTGCAAGTACACCCAGCCTGGTTCGCGCAAGGCTTCCTTAACTTTCCTCAGAGTGCCCAACGCACATCCATTAAGCCGTAGTGAATGCAAGTCATTCAAATTGGGGGAACGGGGGGTTGGCGACAGGGGTTAAAATCTCCCTGCACTACCTGAAACCACCTGGCTCCCATTGCCGTCCACTTGTCACCCCATCCAGTGGTTGCTATTTTCTCTTCTTATTAAGGTCTCGTTTTCCTTATTTTATAGAGGTTAGGATGGTAGATGAAAGAACACAAGTGCATTCTAAATATAGTATAATAGATAATTGAATAATAGTTTTTATTTGATCATTGGCAAGTGAAAGGTAAGTTGGTCAAATATAGACTAAGGTTTTTTAGGTCAACTAAGAGCCCACCACTAGTATTTTTGTGCACACATTCATCATCAATGAGACATAGGTTCTCAAAGCTTAATTGATTATGTATTTCATTATCTATGTTAATAACTAGAAAATTCATTAAACTCATTAAATGTGAAAATGCACCACAAATAACATCATACTTCATTCACCATTTGATTTTTAAACAAAAACAAATATATAAATAGATAGACATCAAACCGTGATCTTCATGTGCAAAATTTTAACGGTGACAAAATAAATGTACATATTCGGTAATAATTAAACATGTCTTTCTAGGTGACAAAATGTGCTAACATGAAGCACCAATAGTGATATAGCAAGTGATTTGGAAGTCATCTTATAATAACTATAATTGTTAATTTCCTATAACTCAACAACCAAATTATTATGCCAATAATTTTATCTAACCATAATTTAATCAATGCTGATATAAACTCAGAAAATTATGCATAAATATTATAGCTAAATTATTTAACTAAAATAGCAGCAAAAGCACATACAAAAAAACAAACACATAAAATGAAAAACATCAGAAATACCCTAGAAACCCCAGTGTGGGGAAAACCAACAAAAAGAGGCTTATATTATGGGCTTTCAAGAGAATTTACAACAACAAAAAATCACAAATTTCTTAAAGAATTTTTCTCAACAAGTTTCCTCATTCAACAAAAAAAGCCCAACAAACTCGACCTGCTTTTTTGGCTTCCTGAAATCTGTTGTATGTGGCCTGAGTTCGACCTCTCTCTGCTGCTCAGTATGGCCATGGTTCGACCTCCATTGGTTGCCCAAGTCTGGCCCAGAATTCACCCTCTTAGTTGCTTGCCCTCTCCTTCTCTTGCCCAAACACCCTCTTCATATTCTCACAAATGAGAATGTGTTTCCCTCTCACCGTCATCCCTTCTATTTATCTCTCTAATTCACTTTTTCAAGATATTTCTAGAAGCCTCTAGAAATACACTTTTGTGAATTATTAATTTATGAAAAGTGACTTTTTCAGATATTTAAGAAAAAATCCATTTAAGTGACTCTTCATTTTTTTCTAAGTTAAAACTTAGGTTAAAATAAATAAAGCTGATATGGGTATTTAAGGTGTCCATCATCATGCCTATGACACTTTGGCCCATGCTGAGACACCTACCGAACTATAAAACTAACACTCCCTCTTAGCGAGGGAGGTGTCTCCACCTGGATCAATCTTTGATCCCATCAAGTCTATTGTTGTTGTAGCCGCTCCTTTTGAATTGGAAGACATCCAAACTACCTTTGTTGCACTTTGATCTGATGTCCTACTTGGCTCCTCCATCAATGTCAGGTCATACCAGCTGACAAATTTGTTAGTCTTGGATGAAGCCACTCATCCACAAGACTCTGCCACTAACACTGATCTCTGATCCAAGATCCCCTTGGACCCCACTACTGGTTGTCACAACACCTTGTACATCATACCCTCTCTGATGCCATGCCTCACTACTACACCCTGGGTATCTTCTTCCTCTGCATGTGTGAGCACCTTTCCATCCTCAAACATCACTGCATACCCCATATCTTCCAGAGATGATACAAAGAGAAAATTGACCTTCAGCTCTGGAACACAC
>JASDQU010374250.1:109792-122974 GCA_032191745.1 Picea mariana | reverse complement strand
TTAAATCATGACCATCAACCAACCATCACATATAACCTGATAATGCTTCCTGAGACTTATTCAATTTATGCAATTATTCAATTCTTGGAATACTATGATCTTGTAGATAATATTACTCAATGTATTCTCTAAAACTTCTCCAATTTTCACTCCTTGAATCCTCCCCAAAAAGAAGTTATATAAAGAATGGTAGACTTTATTCAATTCTGGTTTATTCAGGAGAGCAAACTTGTACAGAATGCTCCACACTCAATTTTAACATCAGATTCTGAAACTCACACACAACAAAATGCATGTTTTACTCTTTCCAATGAAATTGGTCCCACTTCATTTGGATTCTCTATGAAGAAGTTATGACTATTTTACCCAGAACACATGTTTATTGACTAGCTTCAGGACTGGTCAGAAACCCTATCTTCCACAGAGTGTATCTCCATAATTATAGTGAATCAAGGATAAAACTTTTACCATAGGTACCTTGATATGTCTTCTCAATACCATAGCAATTTCACCATCTAAATCGTTCTATAAATGTTTTTATAGAAAAAATGGTAAGATGACCTAAGATTAACATACCTTAGAACACATCACCAAAAGACTTCATCCTCCCTTGAAATNTCACTCCTTGAATCCTCCCCAAAAAGAAGTTATATAAAGAATGGTAGACTTTATTCAATTCTGGTTTATTCAGGAGAGCAAACTTGTACAGAATGCTCCACACTCAATTTTAACATCAGATTCTGAAACTCACACACAAGAAAATGCATGTTTTACTCTTTCCAATGAAATTGGTCCCACTTCATTTGGATTCTCTATGAAGAAGTTATGACTATTTTACCCAGAACACATGTTTATTGACTAGCTTCAGGACTGGTCAGAAACCCTATCTTCCACAGAGTGTATCTCCATAATTATAGCGAATCAAGGATAAAACTTTTACCATAGGTACCTTGATATGTCTTCTCAATACCATAGCAATTTCACCATCTAAATCGTTCTATAAATGTTTTTATAGAAAAAATGGTAAGATGACCTAAGATTAACATACCTTAGAACACATCACCAAAAGACTTCATCCTCCCTTGAAATACAACCTTCTTTACTTCTGATTTCCTCTGAAATTTGACTTGTGTATCAAATGAATGTATAATGATATGTATTTATACCATTTATGTCACTTCCTTTTAACATTAGGGCCGACCTGACATTTTCTTATTTTGTAATTCTTTTCTTCAATTATCTTCAGGGCCTACATGTACTTCCTTCTTCAATTCACTTTGTCATCTTCAAAAATTCATTTCTCCTCAACCATGAGGATCCACGTGACATGCCACATACCATTGGAAACAACATTATGTATACTATTCATCCATGGGTGTTGTATCTGCATGTGCATTGTCCTTCAGGTCCAAATACCTTCATCAATATTGCGGTCCAAAACCAATGACTAGGGTTGACATCAATGACAACAACCAATCTTCCAACAATCTCCCCCTTTTTCATTGATGGAAACAATCATGCTCCCCCTATCATCATGATCCCAATTTCTCTCCCCCTTTGACATCAATGGAAAAGGGTAGGGTTTATCCCCCTGATTTTAATGGAAAAATGTAATCTTCTTCTTTGGGGATGCTCCCCCTGAACATGTGGCACTCAATAATAATTCATCCTTATTTTTGGTCTTTGGGATTTTTTCTTCCTTGGAATCCTTTTGTGTGGATTTTGTCTTCTCTCTCTTCTTCATTTCTAGGATGTATATGTTGTTTGTTCTTATTGTTGTAGTTGCAACCAATAATGTAAAATTAGAGAAAATAAATCAGGAGTCAAACATAAGAGTGTATCCTTGATCACATATTTTTTTGAAACTGAGGATATTATGCTTCAAATCTTCAACCAATAGGACTTTTCCTGCTTTTACATTTTCAAATCCAAGATTTACAGTTCCTTTTCCAAGTATTTTGGTAGATGAGTCATCTCCAAATGCAACATTTCCACCCTTTTTCTTAAAGTTGACAACTTTGCTTTGATCTTCGGTCATATGAGATGAGCACCCACTGTCTATGAACCATTCATATTCTTCTTTACATTATTTAGTGACCAATGCTATTCGACAATTTTCATTGTGTGGAATTTATTTCTTATTCCATGTTGTAGTTGGTATGCATACAATTGGCATATGATTATGTTCCTTCATCTCTCTGCAATCTCGTTCTTTGTGACCAAGATTATTGCACTTGTAACATACAATATTTTGATCCATTAATGGGTCAAATGGATTATAATTTATGTTGATAGGTCTACGAACATTTCCATATCTACTATTTTCACCATTCATGTAGCTTGCATATTTATTCCTTTCATTGATTCTACAATTGGTTGCCTTGTGTCCAAAATTTCCACAAGTATACCAATGTTCAAGAAAGAAATTTTGATACCTGGGCGTAAGTGATATTCTTTGTGGTGTGGTCCATCTAGGTTCACGATCTATTCTTATGTAGTTTCCTTCATAATGATTTCTTTCATACCTGATGGGAGAGGATCTTCTTGATGTCTCATTCCTTCTGAATTCTAGCCTTCTATATTGTTGTTCAACTTGTTCTGGAGTGTTGGTTTCATCATTTTCAACTTCATTCTCTTGTTTTGTTGTCTTCAAACTATCATTGTATCCTTGTCTTGTCTTGTCATTTGGATATCTTTGACTGCTAAGGAACTCATCTAATTTTTCAGTGCTTTTTTTTAACTTCTTCAACTTTTCTTTTGTCAATAGTAGCTCCCCTTTTGTGTGATCCAATTCTTCTTTCAGTTTCTCATAATCTTCTAATTGTTTCTTTAGGCTATTAATGGTCTTTTCAATCTTATAATTCTCTTCTCCACAGCTACTCAATTCACCTTTTAGTATTATGTTTGTGTTTCTAATCTTGCTATTTTCAGTTTCAACATGCTTCAACTTTTCAAGATTCTCATCTTCTTGTTCACTCTTTGCATTGTCTTTGTAACCCCAAAAGGAATCAAGGTTGGTTTCTTCATCTGAATCTTCTTCACAAATGATTTCTTCTTCTTTATAATTCTTGTGATCATCATTCTGGGTTTCTTGGGTTATGAAGAGGACTTATCCTCCATCATTATCTTCTTCATCACTCTCATCTTAGTAGATGTCATCATCCTTGGAGTAGAAGATCTTTTTATTGTTGAGACTTCTCTTTTTATGGTAGCAATTTTCTACAACATGTCCTATTCTACCACAGTTAAATCATTTGAGAGGAGACTTACCTTTGTATCTTCCACTTCCCTTCTGGAACCTTCTTATGAAATTTTCTATTTCTTCATCAAGGTCATTATCCTTGTCTTTTTTCTTCTTTATGGCTTTAAAGTCTTCTTCATTGTTTGACTGGTCACTTTTTGTACCTGTTCTCATTTCATATGTTGTAAGAGACCCATGTAATTCATCCATTGTCATTTTGGTCAAGTCCCTAGTTTCTTCAATGGCAGAGACCTTAGCATCATACTTCAAGAGAAGTAATCTCAACANTTATGGATTTAAAGTCTTCTTCATTGTTTGACTGGTCACTTTTTGTACCTGTTCTCATTTCATATGTTGTAAGAGACCCATGTAATTCATCCATTGTCATTTTGGTCAAGTCCCTAGTTTCTTCAATGGCAGAGACCTTAGCATCATACTTCAAGAGAAGTAATCTCAACAGTTTTTGTACAACCAAGGATTCATCGAGATCTTCACCTAATCCTCTGATAGAATTATAAACTTCATCAACTCTAATAAAATAGGTTGCAATATCTTCCTTTTTGTTCATCTTCAAATTTTCAAATTCTGCTCTATGTTGTTTAAGCTTTACCTTCTTAACTTTTGGATCACCTTCATAGATTCTCTTGAGTTTGTCCCATACCTCCTTATCAGTGTTGCAAACCATCACTTTGCTAGCAATGGTTGGTGCCAATGCTTATAGAATAACATGTGTATCTTTTGAATTGCAGTTCATAAGCTTCTTCTCATTTGGATCGGTTGGAGAATTATTTGGGATAACATAGCCATTTACAACTGAGTACCAAATGTCTACTCCCAAAGTTGTTAGGTAAGTTTTCACTCTATCACTCCAGTATGCATAATTTCTTCCATCAAATTTTTGAATCCCATTTGAAATGTGCTCATGGTCATCCATCTCTGCTTAGGATTTTCCTTCTAGTGGTTAAACTATTCTGAAGGCAACCTGCTCTGATACCAAATGTTGATACTGTGAGGAGGGTGAATCAGTATCAAGTACAATTTACAAACCTTTTCAACTTATACTTAATCCATTCAATTATATCCAATGAGCAATGAACAATAGTATAAGAGTTACACCAATACACCACAATACACCATGCACAATATATGAGAAATAATCAATAGTTATTGTTCAAGGGAAGTAATGAATTCCAAAGGTAGATATAGATTCCAAACGTAAAGGGAGGGATAAACCTCCAAGAGGAAGATACAATCCTCCAATATCAAGAGAGAGTTTAACTCTCCATCCTTTCCCCTTCCTTCCATACAAGAATATATGAGAGGTAATAAAAATTTACATTAAATCATGACCATCAACCAACCATCACATAGAACCTGATAATGCTTCCGGGGGCTTCTTCGATTTCTGAAATTATTCAATTCTTGGAATANAGGGAAGTAATGAATTCCAAAGGTAGATATAGATTCCAAACGTAAAGGGAGGGATAAACCTCCAAGAGGAAGATACAATCCTCCAATATCAAGAGAGAGTTTAACTCTCCATCCTTTCCCCTTCCTTCCATCCAAGAATATATGAGAGGTAATAAAAATTTACATTAAATCATGACCATCAACCAACCATCACATAGAACCTGATAATGCTTCCGGGGGCTTCTTCGATTTCTGAAATTATTCAATTCTTGGAATACTCTAATGTTTTAGATAATATTACTCAATTTATTCTATGAAACTTCTCCAAGTTTCACTCCTTGAATTCTCCCCCAAAACAAGTTATATAAAGAATGGTAGACTTTATTCAATTCTAGTTTATTCATAAGAGCGAACTTGTACAGCATGCCCCGTGCTCAATTTTTAACATCAGATTCGTAAGCTTGCACACAAGAAAATATAGGCCGTACTCTTTCCAATGAAATTGGTCACACTTAATTTGGATTCTCTATGAATAATTTATGGTTGTTTTACTCGGAACACCGGTTTATTGACTAGCTTCAGGACTGGTCAAAAACCCTATATTTCACATAGTGTATCTCCATAATTATAGCGAATAAAGACCTCAAACTTTTACCACAGGTACCTTGATATGTATTCTCAATACCATAGCAATTTTACCATCTGAATCGTTCTAGAATTTTTTTTTATAGTGAAAATGGTAAGATGACCTGAAAATAACATACCATACAACACATCACCAAAAGACTTCATTGTCCCTTGAAATCCAACCTTTTTTACTTCTGATTTCCTATGAAATTAGACTTGTGTATCAAATGAATGTATAATGATATTTATTTATACCATTTATGTCACTTTAGTTTAACATTAGGGCCAACTTGACACTTTCGTATTTTGTAATTCATTTCTTTAATTATCTTCAGGGCCTACATGTACTTCCTTCTTCAATTCACTTTGTCATCTTCAAAAATTCATTTGTCCTCAACCATGAGGATCCACATGACATACAACATACCAATGGAAACAACATGATGTATACTATCCATCCATGGATTTTGTATCTTCATGTGCATTGTCCTTCATGTCCAAATACCTTCATCAATCTTGTAGTCCAAAACCAATGAATAGGGTTGACATCAATGACAACAACCAATCTTCCAACACTAATTATGTCGAGAGAGTATACTTACTCAGATAGATATTGGAGTATTGAATTGTGGGAAAATGATTATATACAACGAGAAGGAGTTTGTGGATGGAAAAAGAGAGCAATACAAGGAATTCAAGGAAAGTGACCACTGCACAAAACTTTACATCACACCATACAGATAAAGGAAAATGAAAGAAAGATATCCACAATACCACCCAATAGAAGAAGGAATTCCATCTCATACTGAAATCTGTGTTGAACCCATGACCCTGTGTGTGTCATTAAGGATTGAAGAAAGAATTGATAGTTGTTCAAGAGAAATTGTAATAAGTAAAGGAATTCAAAAGAATAGTCAGAATAGTGGGAGGAACATGAAAAAACAGAGTCAGCTTAAATCACCAAGGATATGTACAACACCTAATATAATGAAAAGGGTAGATAAAACATTGAGGATGCCTGAGTTTCAAGGAACATGGTCAGACGACCCTGATCAATAGTTGTTTCTATGAGACACAATATGGACTGTGAAGATTGTTGAGGATAAGGCGAAGAAAAATAACACAGTTGTCCACAACATTCAGAGGCCATGCACTACTATGGTATATGAAGTTTCAGACAACTACGTCAGTCAAACAGTTGATAAATTTGGTAGAAATCAGAAAAGAATTGTTAAAATAATTTAGGAATTCGAAATATGAATCTCAATGTATTACAAAATTGAAGGAAATTAAGAAAGTGAAAAACGAGTTAGTGTGGGATTATGACCAGAGATTTAAAGATTTCATGGGTTGAATAACCTTTAAGATCCATGACAAGCATCAACAAGAATGGTTTATAGCATGCCTATTTCCACACATTCATTATCTGTTAACACAACAAAATTTCACGTCATAGATGGAAGATTTAGAAATCAAGCTGAAATTNCCTATAGGAGTGTTGAAATTACTAAGACAACTAAGAGGGGGGGGGGTGAATCAGTTGTCACTGTGCTTAAACAATATTAACAATTAAACCATTTTTAATTTTTCTCCAAGTGACCATCAATATTATACTACATATGGACAACATAAATAATGAGCATCACTCACACATAAGATATACACAGAGACAGATTTTCACGAGGAAACCCATAAAGGGAGAAAACCTCTTCTTCTTCGAAATGATAGGTAGTCTTTTAAGTTCTGTACATCATCTATAATTGATCACCAACTCAATGTGAGGCTACTACCTCTTTTTTACAAGCTCCAACTTGTTTGAGAGAACCAACTCTCTTGTTTCTCTAGCACCTACTAGAAGGAAGCAACAACTCCCTGAGTGTTTCAACACCGATTGGATAGAAGCACCTACTTCCACTTATACAAGCACCATCTTGCATATAGAAAACTCTGTGTTCTCCCAAGCACCACCCCACCACCCTGTTTTCTAGCCACAACTAGATGGAAGCTACAACTCCCAATATTCAAGCACCAACTCGAATATCAGAGGACCACAGTCCTCCCTAGCACCACCCTACCTCTCTGATTATAAATAAATGATTGAATAACCAATGACATAGATAAATCGATTCTTACCACTTCTTCTTTGTTCTGTAAATCTGGTTTGCTTCTAACTATTCTGCAATTCTTCTCTTCCTCTGTTTGTTCTACAATTCTTCTCTTCCTATGTTTGATTTGAAATTCTACTCTGTTTCAAGTTGTTTTACAATTCTTCTCTGCTTCAAGTTGTTCTGCAATTCAACTCTTGCTTCTGTCTATTCCTCATCTGTTACTCATCTCTAAGTTTTATCTCACACTGTGCATCCTGTTGGTATCACACTGCGCATACTGTAATTTACCCTTTCTTACAGTTCAAATCATTTTCAATCAGAATGACCAACCATACACAGTCGTTGCATCTTCATTTTATTCTATACTGCCTCTTCAGTTACACCTTGAATCTCAAGGATGACGCATCAACAACTAAATCACCAACCGTCAAAGAATCATGATTCATTTTTTCTAACTGAATCATAATTGATCGATTACCTACGAGGTGAAATAGTAACCCTTCGATCAAGTTTCCAATTAACCAACACCATTGGATTAAATCCGCAGGATTACGCGTTTATCTTATATGCCCACTAACTATGACCGAGTGCTAAATAGAGTTTAAATTTCGTGATTTTGCATCTCGACATTCCTGTGATGAAGGGTCTCGTCACTCCAAGTCATGATCACCAAGACTCTGAGATGGAGATTAGCACCGCTAGTTTCTTCCCCTCATGTGACCACAGGCTATGCCAAAAGGCGCTTCATATTTCGCAAATTTATGAACTTTATCAAGCCTGATCAATGGTCGAGATCTCCAATGGTCTAGATCTCATTGCGATTCCCATGATGAAGGATCTTGATACTCCAAGTCGTGATCACTGAGACTCCAAGATGGAGATTAACACCGCTAGCTTCTTCCTCCATCTTCCATAGATGTAACCACTAGCTATGACCACAACCTTATTAAAAAATGCATTTCGCACTTTCACATCTCAGGTATTCTACGATGAGTCCTCTTGACTCTCCATGCCACAAACTCTGAAATAGAGCTGGGCTTCTCTAGCTCTGCTCTTCAAATCTYGATAATGTGACCATGATATATGACCACTCACCAATCAAAAGAGAACTTCTCTCCTTTGAATTTCTAGTCAGCGAAACGTTAATCCCTCATCACATGTCCCTCTTGGATCAAYAGTCAAGATCTTATCATTATTTCACAACTTCATGGGCCTTCGTCATGCCTGATCAACAGTCCACAATCTCGATGATTCAACAGTCCAGATCTTTTTGTGATATCGCATATCACGAGTTCCCACACCATGATCTGTTGACTCCTCCAATGTGCAAGTTAGMAAAATTCAAATCACTTTCCACGTGTCCTATGACTCCAATGGTCGATATTGTTATCGTGATTTCTCATATCGTGAGTTTGAACCTCTTTGATTTGGATTTAMRGATCTTCGAAACTCTAAAATGAAACCTTTGTCGTGCTTTGACTGTTTTCCCCCTTCCGAGCTTACACTGTTTATCTTGCTATTATCATTATGTTACTGCTCGTGTTGATCTTTTCCATATAATCGTGTTTATCATCGCCATATGATCATGTTGATATTCGCCATTAATGAAAAATATGCATACTCTTCCTCTGTCTAAAAACATGCCAACAATCTCCCTCTTTGGCATTGATGGAAACCCCTTGAAAAACATGCAACTAAAAACATGCAATTAAACCACTGTAGCATCCGTGAAATTACCACCACTGTAGCATCCTTGAATTAACACAACTAAAAACATGCAATTAAACCACTATAGCATCCATGAAATTACCACCACTGTAGCATCCTTGAACCACTGTAGCATCCTTGAATTACCACACTTTCTCCAATTTTGACATCAATGTCAAAGAAGAAACACACTCCCCCTGAGCCGTTGCAGTACATACTCCCCTTGTCAACTATGAGTAACTTAGAAATACAACAGATATTCACTAAGTAATCCCCCTTATCAGGTGATCGATTAGACGAAAGAATTTATAACCCCCAACTTTTGACGAAGATATCCAAAAGGGGTCACTGCTAATGGTTTAGTAAATATATCAACTATTTGTTCTGTGGAAGGAATATAATTCACTTGAAAAATTCTATTTGTAACTTGTTCTTTGAGAAAATGGTATTTTATTGGTATGTGCTTAGATTTTGAATGTAGTACAATATTCTTAGAGAGACTAATGGCACTCGTGTTATCACAGTGAAGTGGAATGGGATCAGTGTAAGTTACCTTCAAATCTGCAAGAGTCTGTATCATCCATAAAATTTGTGTGTAGCAAGTAGAAGGAGAAATGTATTCTACCTCTATAGTTGATAATGAAATAGATCCTTTCTTTTTAATAAGCCATGCTACTAATGAGTCACTGAGAAAGAATGCTCCTCCACTGGTGCTTTTTCTCTCATCAACACAATTTGCCCAATCGACATATGAATTAGCAGTTAACTGAAAATTTTGATTTCTTGGATACCACAGACCATAAGTCATTGTTCCCCTCAAGTATTTGAATATCCTTTTGACAACAACCAGATGAATTTGTTTAGGAGCAGACTGATAGCGACCTACCATTCCAACAGCTTACATTATATCAGGACGAGAAGTTGTGATGTACAAAATACTACCTATCATTGATAGGTATGTCCTTTGATCAACATCGGGTGACATATCATCTTTACTGAGCTTGCAACCAACCACCATAGGTGTACTAATAGGAGAGGAATCCTCCATCTAAAATTTCTTCAACATCTCTTTCAAATATTTTTCTTGAGAGATAAATATTCCTGCAGAACTTTGATTTACTTGTAAACCAATAAAATATGATAGTTCTCCTATCATGGACATCTCAAACTCTATTTTCATAGAGTTAGAAAACCACTAGATAGATGATTCATTAGTGCAACCAAAAATAATATCATCTACTTAAACCAAAACAACTAGTAAATTATCACCTTTAGACTTAATGTAGATATTGTTGTCAACAATACCTTTCTTGAACCCTTTGTCCTGTAAAAAATTGTCTAGTCTATAATACCAAGCTCGTGGTGCTTGTTTCAGTCCATATAAGGCCTTCTTCAACTTGCAAACATAATTAGGATTATCTATCAATGAGAATACTTTAGGTTGTTCCATATATACTTCTTCCTCTAGATCTCCATTAAGAAAAGTTGACTTAACATCCATACAATACACTTTAAAGTTCTTATGGAATGAATATGCAAGAAACATTATGATGGCTTCCAATCTTGCCATTGGTGTGAAAGTTTCATCAAAGTCATGACCTTCAACTTGTGCATACCCTTTACAGACCAATCTGCCTTTATTTCTAACAACTTGTCCTTTTTCATTCATTTTATTCTTGAACACCCATTTGGAACCTATTACATTATTATCTTCAGGTCTAGGGACAAGCTCCCAAGTATTGTTCTTCTCAATCTGATCAAGCTCTTCATTCATTTCTCTAATCCAATCATCATGCTGACTAGCTTCATCAAAATTTTTAGGTTCAGTCATAGATAAAAAAACAACATGAGATTGTTCTGAGTCTTTAATCAATTTCCTTCTTGTCTGAACTCCTTTATTTATATCTCCAATTATATGATTTTCAGGATGATTCTTTCTAACAATTCTGAGAGGTGATTTTGCTTCTTTCTACTAATTTATGTCAGCCTAAGTATTCGGATCTTCATCTGATTCAGATTCTTCCCTTTTTGATCCTTGGACCTATTCATCTTCATCTTCAACTATATCTTTTGTGCTTGGTTCAACACTTCTTACATTTCTGACCGGGATTTCTTCATCAAATTTTATGTCTATACAATCAACCAGTTTATGCAGTCTCTTATTGTAACATTTGTACCCTTTACTATTTGTAGCATAACCCAAGAAGATACCTTCATCAGCCCTGTCATCATATTTGCCAATATTTTCATCATTGTTCTTGATATAACATTTACTCCCAAAGACTTTAAAATGCTTGACTGAAGCAAGTCTTCCAAACCATAGTTCATAAGGAGTCTTTTCACTGTGTGGCCTGAGATGAGCTTTGTTAAGGATATGAATAGTTGTATGAATTTCTTCTACCCAATATGTCTGAGGTATGTTCCTTTCATTCATCATTGATCTTTCCATTCGCTATACTGATCTATTCTGCCTCTCAACAACTCCATTTTGTTGTGGAGTCCTTGGAATTGTGTATTCTCTTTTGATCCCATGTTTATCACAAAACTCTTTGAAGTTCCATGAACTAAACTCTCCTCTTCTATCATACCTTACTGCCTTTAATCTTTTTCCTGTTTGATTCTCAGTCAGAGCCTTAAACACTTTGAATTTTTCAAATGCTTCAGATTTTTCTTTCAAAAAGGCAACCCATGTTAGTCTAGAATAATCATCAATAATCAACATAAAATAATTTTCTTTTCCTATACGTTCTTTCCTTGATGGTCCACATAAATCCATATGTACTAACTAGAGAGGTTTTTCTGTTGAAGGAAAGTTTTTAGATTTGAACTGAGTGCAAGTAAGCTTTCCTATCTAGAAGGGTTTACAAATAGAGTCATATGGTTGTGATATCTTCGAAAGATATTTTAATACCCCATTGTTTCTAAGATTGATTATATGATCAAAATTTAGGTGTCCAAGTCTCCTATGCCACAACCAACTTTCATCATACTTGCTTAAGTGACATTCTTCTTTTTCTTCTTTTAACACATAGACATTGTTTTTTGTTCTTATCCCTTTTGCAACTAGCTTCCCTGAATTCACAGATTTTATTCTACAGTCTTTAGAGGTAAAAACAACTTCACATCCTCAGTCACATACTTGACTGACACTAAGAAGATTATGTTTTAGACATTCTACAAACAACACATCTTGAGATTTCCCTTTGAGATTACTCAAACTTACCATTCCTTTACCTTTTATTTTTCCTGGTGCATCATTTCCAAAAGTTACATTCCCTGATTTTCTTTCACTTAGAGTTAGAAACTTAGTTTTGTATCCAGTCATATGTTTGGAACATCCACTGTCAATATACCAGGGGTTCTTTTCTCTTTGGGTTGATAACACTAGTCTACACTTGTCATCTTCTTTCTTCTTCCAAATCTTGAAATTTGTAGCAGTAGGATTCAAATCTGGCTTAAAATTCCTTAAGTGACAATCTGCATCTTTATGTCCATAGTTATGACAGATGTAACATTCTGGTTCACTGAATAACAGATCATAATGATTGTTATGCTCATAACTGTTGTTATGTTTCACCTGCGTCCTTCCTCCATCCATCACATGATTTATAGTATGTGGTCGTTTGTTTCTTGGCTATCTCAATATTTGTTGTGGCAAATAATTATTCTTTGAGTATCTTGATTTCAAATATCTATATCTTAAAGGACAGTTTATAGCTTTGTGACCAAAGTTAAAATAGAAAAAACAATAACCATAGAAAAAATCTTTGTACCTGGAAAAAGGTTGTAGTCGATTGCTTCCATGTTGATGATTTATTTGATCATAAAATGTGTTTGTGTTATTTATTTGATCTACAGATTCAGTTCTGGCACTTTTTCTTTCATTCCTTCTTGGTGGTTGATTTTCTTTCTTTGTTTCTACAGAGTGATTGTTGTCAATGTTTGAGGATTTGACAAACTTGATAGGTTCTGTATTACTTGGATGATCACTACTTGATCCTTTTTCATACCCCAAGCCAGATTTCAACTTTGGATTTCTTTGCTGATTTAAAATGGATATTAATCCTTTTGAGGCTTTAATATTTGGAA
>JASDQU010374250.1:44644-66428 GCA_032191745.1 Picea mariana | reverse complement strand
ACACTTACAGTGCAAAGGCAGCCTGTCTCGCCAGAAAAGCGTCAAAAAACACAGAAATCACTTTCACTCAATTTCAGAGAAATTTCCCTACAAATCCCACTCATTCATGCAATGGCTTCTTTATCTTATGCTCTGATACCACATCACTTGTTGTGCAACTAATGCATAAACAGAGCTAGATTTAAAATTAAAGAAAACAATACATAGCAATCACACAATTAAACACATTGATTTAAATGGAAACGTTTATAAAGGAAAAAATATGGAACAATGATAATCGGTATTTTTATTAGTTAAAAGAGAATTATAAAAACCAAACACAGGCTTACAATATTTCTCACACACTAGGTTACACTACATTCCTACACACCTCTACGTATATGCTAGATATATAGAATTTGTTACACAATTTGACAAACTGACTGATTACACTGTGAAGAAAATGGATGAAAACAACCTGGAAATAAAAAAAAACAGTTTGTGCCACATGGAGAATAAATGATACCGTTGACAAGGTCGCACCACATGGGAAACCTAGCACCGAATACAGAAGCTGATACTAGTGAGGAAAATGGATGAAAGCAACCTATGGGAAACCTTGCGCATCTATATTGTAGATTTATTTCACCCACCGATAGAAGCCTATGTCTTCTCATTTTTAAATGCAATGCCTCTAGATTGTTTTTTTAACTTTTCCTTATATGGAAAAATACATTGATGTTTTAGATGCAATGCCTCTAGATTGTTTTTTTGACTTTTCCTTATATGGAAAAAGTTATGTTATTAAGGAAAAATACTACCCTGTCGGAAGTTATGACGACTTGTATACCAAATGGACCACACTACAGCAAGAAAGAGACCAAGCAGTGCCAGATTTCAAAAATATATTCCATACCTTGTGCACCAAGATGTGTATCAAATATTCAGAGTGACATCTGGTGCTCAAGTACCGCGGCGCTCTGCATAGATACATCCAGACCGAAATGGAATTTTTGGACATCTCATCCTTGGGCACGACCTACTGATATGTCATTAAAATTGAGCAAATGCTCAAACAAAAGACGTGGCAATTTGGTCCTAAGAACCCCTCACAATAAATTCCAAGAAAGGGCGGCCCGACCCCATAGAAAAAAAGACATATCAAATATGGGCAGTATCAAGACAACCATTCCAAGCCGCAAGAAAACAAGGACACCAAAAAGATAAAGAAAGACATGGAGAAGTGGTGCAACTTCCATAAGATCCCTTGGAATAACACTGCTGACTTCCGATCAAAGCATCCATTGATGGCCAAAGTGAAAGCCTATGAATCATATGTGAGTTATGAATCTGAGTCAAAACCAAGAAAGGGAAGACGGATCATTGACATGGAACCCATTTCCATCGTTTCTACCACCAAGCTTCAGCCTGGTGAACCAGACGAGTCAAAAGAAGGAGAGCGCCTCTTCCATTCATATATGTGGGTAAAAGGTACCCTGCTACACTTCATCATTGATAGTGGTATCCAGAGGAACCTCATCTCAATAAAGGTCATTAAGAGGTTGGCCCTGCCGATGATGTCACACCTACAACCCTACACCATTGGATTTCTCCACCAAGGAAGCGATCTTTGTGTCAGCCAATGGTGTCGACTTCTGTATGAGATCAAGCCCTTCAAAGACGAGGTATTGTGTGATGTTTCTCCTCTCAAAGTTTGTGATGTTCTCTTGGGCCAACCTTATTTATGGAAATGTCATGTTGTATATGAGTCTAGGTCTCGTAGTGTTATTATTACTTTGAACAAGAAATTATACAGGATACCTGAGGCAATCNTGGTATCCAGAGGAACCTCATCTCAATAAAGGTCATTAAGAGGTTGGCCCTGCCGATGATGTCACACCTACAACCCTACACCATTGGATTTCTCCACCAAGGAAGCGATCTTTGTGTCAGCCAATGGTGTCGACTTCTGTATGACATCAAGCCCTTCAAAGACGAGGTATTGTGTGATGTTTCTCCTCTCAAATTTTGTGATGTTCTTCTGGGCCAACCTTATTTATGGAAATGTCATGTTGTATATGAGTCTAGGTCTCGTAGTGTTATTATTACTTTGAACAAGAAATTATACAGGATACCTGAGGCAATCCCACGTAGTGTTATTTCCTTGATCTCTGTTAATAAATTTAGGAAGGTCATCTCTCAGATGGGAAAGTTTGTCTTCTTCATGATTCTCTCTCAGAATGAGTGAAAGATCACAACCACATCTAGGGTATTTGCGGTCGACCTCCCCACATCGCAGAATCAAGTAGATAAGGTCATGGAAGAATACTTGGATATCTTATCCTCACCTATTGGGGTACCTCTACACTACTAGGTCAAGCACCCCATCGATATGACCCCTGACGCACCACTTCAAAATGGGTCAGTCTATCATTTCTCTCTGTTAGAGAATGAGGAGATCAAGTGACAGATCTAAGAACTGCTCCACAAGGGGCACATCCATCCCATGTTATCACCTTGCGGGAGCCCAATCGTGTTGGTATAGAATAAATATGGAACATGGAGACTCTGCATTGATTACGGGGTTATGAATAAAATCACAATTAGAAACTGATACCTGATTCCCTGAATCGACGACCTCCTTGATCAACTCACGGAGGCCAAATACTTCAGTAAGATTGATCTGAAAACTGGCTACTACCAGGTCCCGATAGAACAAATAGATGTATGGAATACCACCTTCAAGTCAAAGGAAGGTCTTTTGGAATGGTTGGTCATGCCCTTTGGTTTGACATTCTCATTGATAAGAAGACTTTGGTTGAACACTTGCAGCATATTCATCATGTTCTGCACACCTTGCGGTAGCACAAGCTATACRTCAACTTTGAAAAATGATCCTTCGACATGGACAAGGTACATTACCTGGGCTACATCATTTATCAGMATGGCGTACATGTGGATCTAGCCAAGATCTAAKTCATYCGTGACTGGCCAGTCCCCACCACACTCACTGAGCTTCAGAGCTTCTTGGGCCTTGCCAATTTCTACTGCGGGTTCATGTTGGGATTCTCCATTATTGCATGGGACCTTATCCAAATAACCAGGGGTGGTGGTAAGGAGAAATTTGCATGGGGCCAGTCCCAACAACACGCGTTCGATGATTTGAAGCAGCGCTTGTGCTCACCCCTAGTGCTTTCACTACCAGACCTGCAACCTCTCTTTAAGATCGAGACATATGATTTCGACTATGTTGTGGGCATCATTGTCACTTAGCACGACCACCCTGTGGCCTATCATAGTGAGACACTATCAGATGTTGTTCATAAGTATGCTACTTACGAAAAAGAAATGTAATCCAATGTGAAATTTTGTTGCCAGTGGAGACATTACATTCTTGGAAAGAAGACCATCATCCACACTGGTCATAAGCCACTGAAATTCATGCAGGCACAAGGAAAATTGTAGAATGACCACCATCAAAAGTGGTCCACATACTTGCAACAATTCCACCTCAACATCAAGTATAAAACATGAAGCACCAATCACGTCGTTGATTTCCTCAGTAGACCGCCAGTCGCGGTACTCACCAGGGTGCTAGATTCTTACAACCATGAGACCTATAGATGGCCCCAACTCTATGAGACAGACCCGAACTTCGTCACCACCTACCAAATGTTGGGTACAAACGCAGTTGTCAATAATTTCCATCTTCAGGATGGGTTGTTGTGTCGTTAGGCCATATCTGTGTTCCATCAAATGAGTGAGTGAAGTTGATCTGGGAAGCCCACTAAAGTCAAGTGGTAGGACACTTTAGCATCGAAAAGACAATCACAATGCTACAGTAACATTTCTACTAGCCAAAACTTTGACAGGAGGTCAACAAGTATATCAGGTCTTGCATTGCCTATGATATTGCCAAACTAACCACTAAGAAACAGGGACTGTACACCCCTCTTCCTACTCCTGACAAGCCATGGGAATCCATCTCAATGGACTACATGTTGGGCCTCCCGTCAACCAAGCGGGGAAATGAATGTGTTTTTTGGTTGTTGATCTCTTTTCTAAGATGGCGATTTTGGTTTCCTACAAGAAGAGCATCACAACAAAGGCCACTGCCAATATATTCTTTGAACGAATCAAGGTACATTTTGGAATCCCACAAACCATTGTCTCAGATCGGGACGGTCGATTTCTCAGCACATTCTGGTCGATCCTCTAGTCACTACTGGACACCAAGCTCACCAAATCCATGACCTTCCACCCCCAAACACATGGTCGAACTGAGGTCGTAAATCAAATGATTGTGCATATCCTTCACATGTATAATTCAAAGAACCCTCACACATGGGATGAGAGCCTTCCCTATTTCCAGCATAGCTACAACCGAGCCCTACATAACTCAACTGACCACATCCCCTTTCAGGTGGGGTTGGGATTCCAAGCATTGGGTCCCACAGATGTTGCACTTCTCCTTACAGTCACCCCGTCCGACTCATATCCTGCTCCAATTGAAGCTGACAAGGCCACTCGATTCATTGAGAAGATCCAACACATCCATCAACAAGTTCAGGATATCTTACAAAAGTCCAATGACAAGTACAAGCAGTGCCGTGATCAACATAAGGTGCCAAATTTTTAGATGGGTGACAAAGTTTGGTTGCACTTGCATAAACAATGCCTTACAGGACCCCATCGGAAGCTTCACCCACTCCGTTATGGGTCATACACCATCACCAATGGAATATTCCTCGGTAGAGCCCCATTTGTAAATATGAATTGTAAACATGTTTTTTAGGCTGGTGAGCTGAGTTGTAATAAGCTAAGAGGCTTATGTGATGACTAGGCTAGGAACCTGATATTTTCTTTGTATATGTAATTATGCAGGTCATTAATAAAAATATAAACATTTTTGTGTGTAGATCCACGRTGAAGAAGAKTTATGGGGGACTAAGCTCCACTAGGTAGGGTAAGGAATGGGAGCTAAGTATTTGGGCCTAGGGGATAAGCTAGGGGGCTTACCTCTAGAGGAATAATATTTTAATATTATTTCCTGAAGACTAAATCGAACATTATATGTTTTTGTTATCCTAAGTTCTTGGTGGCTGGGGAAGTAAGCTAAATGGAGCGCATGCAGCTCCAAGAAGACAAGTGTTGACATGGGCTCATGCATCTAAAATTTGAAGCATTAGCTGAGTTGGGGGTTCTCTCTTCCATTCCGTCATCATCCGCCTGAGTTCATTCTTCCATTCTCCCATCCTACACGTGAACCCTATTTTTCTCTGCGTTTGATCTCTGCATACCCTCACGCATCTATGAAAAAAAAAAGGGAATTTGACCAGTGTTATTCGGTGAACCCAAACTATCCGCACCTACAGAGATGAGTTCATACCTTAACCATTTTTTGTTTTTGGTTTGTTTTTGTCTGAGCAGTGTTCTGTCATAACTCTTGGTGGTGTGGCCACGCAGTTCCTTGACGAAGTGAGACTTGTTTTCGTCGACTGTTTCTTATTGAGCATTGATATTTCCTAGTGTTCGAATGTTGTCTTGTTGGGTGTCCATACATATTTCTCCCTGTTGTCGTTGTTTTTGTTGTTGTTGTCAACCATACCCGGTTGTAGCTAAGTCAAAGACTAGTTATCAGACCTGTGAGAAGATCTCCCAGGTGAGAGAGTCTGTTGGGAAGTGACTTCTCCTAGAAGGGAGTCCTGTAGTAGCTACAGTACTCTAAGACTTCTGGTCCAACCTATTGCTAAAGCCCAAGGTAAAGGAGGTGTACTAGCCAATGGACTTGTATTAGTGAAGGTGTATCCTCATGGGGTGGAGCAGGTGTGTGGGGAATGAGGGTCTATGTGTTGTGGGCATAAGTGGCTCCTGGGATAAAAGATCCTTCCTATTGCTTTGTGAAACTTCATTGTTGTCCTTGACAAGCCTAGAATTACCTTTCTCGGTAGAGTTTAGTCCCAGCTTAGGGGTGACCTACTGCTGAGAGTGATGAGTAGTGCGGTCTAAGGCTGGGAGGTTCGTGGAAGGTCTGCACGTATTTGGTGGATTTACTATAGCTAAAAGATAAGTATCATTTATGTGTTTAATTATGTATTTTATGCATGTTTGGATTACTTGAAATGTATCATGTGTTCTGTTGCATCTGGAATTATCGTTAATCTCGATTACATGTGTATGGTAGCAATAATTATTTGTTTATTTTGAAGAAGTGTATTAATTTCATTAAAATGCATATATATATCATATAAGTGTTTATTCTACGTGGTAGCATTACCCTGTGTTTGGAGGGTTGGGGATGTTACAATATGGTATCATAGCATGGTTGCAACACTAAGCCTAGATGGGCCATGTTAGTGGAAGTTGAAGCAAGAGTTTCAGAAGGAGTTGTTGTCGAAATGGAAAAAACTCAAAGTTCTGACCCAAGGTTTCAACGTGGAGCCTGGATGGGCTAGGTAAGTGGTCATTGGACCCAAGGTTTCAAGAGGAAATTGTGTCTGGAGGACCAATTTAGAACCTCAGAACCTTCCTGAGTGCCAAGAATTTACCTTGGTCATGTTACGAAGCTCAGGAGGAATAGAGGTATAGTAAAACCATGAGAAAAGTGGTGTTGGACTGTAAAGTAATGTGGAACTTTAGATCTATTCGGGAGAAGGAGAATCCCTTACGACTGTCATATCTGAGGAAGGTACAGAGAATTTAACCTGGAAGACCTTTGAACTTCGTGACTTCGGTGAAGTTGATGCAAAATAAGAGAAATATCGAAGCTTTGAAGCCCCGAAGTCGATCTACACCATAGATATAGAGAGGAGATCTCAACCGTTGGATTAACCAATGTTGAAAGGTCAATGCAGTAGTGAAGGGAGAAAGATTTTGAAGCTCCAAAGTCTATAGTTAATCTAGACAGTCCATCAAGAGGGACGCGTGTCAATAGATCTGAGTCTTTGGGGAAGTCACTTTGGAGGATTTCAAGTGTGTAGTGTGACAAACTCTTGAAATCCTGAAGGCTGAAGTATATCAAAACCATCCATTGAGAAGGACACACGTTAAGAGATCATGTACTTTGGGTGCAAGCACTTTGTGAGGAGGAAAGTGCTATGAGTTTGAAGCTCCCGAAGCTCGAAGTGTCGAATTCACTCATAGACATTGATCGTGAAGGAGGAAATGCATCGGTAGATGATGAACTATGGGAAAAGAAAGCATTACGGGCAAAAGCTATCAAAGAGGAGTTGAAACTCCTAAATTCCGAAGCCCCGAAGAACCAAAGTGGTGAGTCATGATGACATTACCTGGAGGTGACGTGACCACATGGGATGTGTGCCACATGTTAGTGGGTTTCGAACCCGTGGAAGATTGAAATGGCATTTAGAATGTAGCGTGTGGGCCACATATCAACTACTCTAATTTCTCCATGTGGCATTCTATATGAGCAAGGTTAGTGGGGCCCGAGGTTATGTAACGTAGTTAAAGGTCAAAGGACCCATAGTGGAGTTGATCACGATACATCAAGATCAACAACCAGAAGGAATTGCGAGGACCCAAGTTTCACAGAAGTTAATTATCCAAGGCGGTCCTGCAATCCAAACCGCGGTTTCACCGAGGGGTTACGTGTCAATGTCAGAAGAATTGTGGGATGGAAGGTGGGTTACTCCAAACCACCATTGCATGCCCCAACAATTGGAAAACGTTAAGTGATGGGATGTAATTACGTCACCAAAGGTGATTAGGAATATTCAGAGATTAAAATTTCGGATGTGCGGATGCGAGATCCTCCGAAGCTCTAAAGTTCCAAAGAATTGAAGTCCCAGAACTCAGATGCCTAAGGTTACACAGTAAGATTCATCCATCATATGTTGATTAGACATGGTTGGTTGATCCTCCCTATGTCGTGAGTTTGGTAATCTGGAACTTTGAGAGATTTTGTTTGGTGCTTTGAAACCTTTTGAAGCCGAAGGCCCAAATAAGCACCTAGTGACCTAGCACTTGTTCATGGACCATGATCGCATGGGTTGGGGACTAAGATAAAGGGGCTAGTGCCCAAAATTGATTACATATAAAAGAAGAGATAGGAAAGAAAATTAAATATGAACTTTTTCTTAAATCAAATTAGTTTATGATTGTTGTGAGATTTGTTAAGGAATGATGGCCTGACAAATTATGGTTGACTGCATGTTGTGTTTGCAGAGTTCAACGAGTGTCATAAACAAATAAAATTTTGATAGAGCGCTTTGGAGACACTCACAAAGATAATAGAATATCATTTTTCTTTCATATAGTGTGTTTATGTATTTGTGTTCATTATTATGTTTTTATGTGTTTTTCATGGTTTGAATGCGTAAACTGGTGAACTATTGAATAAGTTTCAATTGTTTCTATTCTTTGAGTTTTTGAGTGCAAGAAGTGCACATTGTCCGCAAGGAATGCATTGACAGAGGTAAGTTAACCTCAGATAAGCTCAGGAAAGATACCATTCAACCTTCATCAGTAGAAGTGCAAGGAGTGCATAGGGAGAACCCTGTGTTGAGTTTAGAGAGAGATAGAGTCACTGAGAACTTTGTAGGGCTCTTCCAGGCAGGTATCGAGTGAGTGAAAGTGTGCATAGAGAGAACTCTTTGTCAAGTTCAGGGACAAGTGTATCAGAGGTAGATACTCATAGAGTTGTTGAACACTCTGTAGAAAACACTCAACAAGGTGTGCTTTGAACAGAAGGTTGCTAGGAGGGCACAAAGTTTTCACTACCAGACCTATAGCCACCATTTGATATTGAGATATATGCTTCAAACTATGTTGTGGGAATCATTCTCACTCAGCATGACCACCCTATGGCCTATCATAGTGAGACACTATCAGATGTTGTCTGTAAGTACGCTACTTATGACAAAGAAATGTAATCCATTGTGCATGTCTTTCGCCAGTGGAGACATTACATTCTTGGGAAGGAGAAAATCATCCAAACTGATCATAAACCACTGAAATTCATGTAGACACAAGGAAAATTGTAGAATGACTGCCATAAAAAGTGGTCCACATACATGCAAAAATTCCACCTCAACATCAAGTATAAAACATGAAGCACCAATCACGTCTATGATTGCCTCAGCAGACTGCCAGTCGTGAAACTCACCATGGTGCTAGAATCTTTTGGCCATGAGACATCTGGATGGCCCCAAATCTATGAGATAGACCCAGACTTCGCTACCACCTACCAAATATTGGGTGAAAACGCAGTTGTCGATAATTTCCATCTTCAGGATTGGTTGTTGTGTCTTTTGGCCCATATTTTTGTTCCATCAATAAAGTGAGCGAAGTTGATATGGGAATCCCACTACAGTCGAGTGGCAAGACACTTCAACATCGAAATGACAGTTGCGATGCTACAAAAACATTTATACTAGCTAAAACTTCGATAAGAGGTCAGCAAGTATATTAGGTCCTGCATTGCCTGAGATATTGCAAAACCGACCACTAAGAAACAGGGCCATGGGAATCCATCTCAATGGACTACATGTCATGCCTCTCGTCAACCAAGTGGGGAAATGACTATTTTTTTGTTTTTGTTGATCTCTTTTCTAAGATGGTTATTTTGGTTGCCCGCAAGAAGAGCATCACAACAGAGGCCAATTCCAAGATATTATTTGAACGAATCAATGTACATTTTGGAATCCCACAAACCATTGTCTCAGATCGGGACATTCGATTTCTCATAACATTCTAGTCGAGCCTCTAGCCACTACTGGACACCAAGCTCACCAAATCCACAGCCTTCCACCCCCAGACACATGGCCAAACTGAGGTCATAAATCGAATGATTGTGCATATCCTTCTCATGTATAATTGAAATCACCCTCGCACATGGGATGAGAGCCTTTCCTATTTCCAGCATAGCTACAACCAAGCCCTACATAGCTCAACCAAACACATCCCCTTTCAGGTGGGGTTGGGATTCCAACCATTGGGTCCCATAGATGTTGCACTTCCCCTTGCTATCACCTTGACTGACTCATATCCTGCTCCAACTGAAGCTGACAAAGCCACTCGGTTCATTGAGTGGATCCAACACATCCACCAACAGGTTCAAGATATCCTACAAAAGTCCAATGACAAGTACAAGCACCACCATGATCAACATCGGGTGCCACATAATTTTCAGTTGGGCGACAAATTTTGGTTGCACTTGCAAAAAGAATGCCTTGCAGGATCCCATCGAAAGCTTCGCCCACTCCATTATGGGTCGTACACCATCACCAATGTAATATCCCCCAGTAGAGCCCTAGTTGTAAATATGAATTGTAAACAAGTTTGTTAGGCTGGTGAGCCAAGTTACAATAAGTTAAGAGGCTTATGTGATGATTAGGCCAGGAGCCTGATATTTTATTTGTATATGTAAATATGAAGATCATTAATTAAAATATAAACACTATTGCATGTAGACCGACAATGAAGAAGAGTTATGGGGGACTAATATCCACTAGGTAGTGTAAGGAAGGGGGAAGAAGTATTTGGGCCTAGGGGCTAAGMTACGGGGATTACCTCTAGAGGAATAATATTTTAATATTATTTCCTGAAGACTAAAGTGAACATTATATGTTTTTGTTATCCTAAGTTCTATGTGGCTRGGGAAGTAAGCTAAATGGAGCACATGTAGCTCCAGGAAGACAATTGTTGACCTGGGCTCATGCATCTAAAATTTGAAGCGTCAGCTGAGTTGGGGGTTTTCTCTTCCATTYTGTCATCATCTGCATGATTTTGTTATGTCATTCTCCCATCCTGCATGTGAACCATATTTTTCTCTATGTTTGATCTCTGCATACCCTCACGCATATCTAAAAACTAGAAAGGGAAGCCAACCTTTGTTATTCGGTGAACCCAGTCTATCCACACCTGTAGAGCCGAGTTTGTACCTTAACCTTTTTTGGTTTGTTGATATATGTTGTCTGAGCAGTGTTCTGTCATAACTATTGGTTGTGCAGCCATGCAGTTCCTTGACGGAGTGAGACTTGTTGTCATCGACTGTTTCTTATTGAGCATTGATATGTCCTAGTGTTCGAATGTTGTCTTGTTGGGTGTCCATAACCGTTTTTCCCTATTTTGCGTTGTTTTTTTGTTTTTTTCAACCATACCTGGTTCCAGCTTAGTCGAAGACTGGTTATCAGAACTGTGAGCAACTCTCCTAGGTGAGAGAGTCTACTAGGAAGTGAGTTCTCCAGGAAGGGAGTCCCGTAGTAGCTACAATACTCTAAAACTTATGGTCCAATTGTTGCTGAATCCCAATGTAAGGGAGGTGTACTAGTCGATGGACTTGTATTAGTGAAGGTGTATCCTCCTGGGGTGGAGCAGGTGTGTGGTGAATGAGGGTCTGTGTGTTGTGGGCATAAGTGGCTCCCGGGATAAAAGATCCTTCCTATTTCTTTGTGAAACTTCCTTGTTGTCCTTGCCAAGCCTAGAATTACCTTTCCCGGTGGATTTTAGTCCCAACTCAGGGGTGACCTACTGCTGAGAGTGATGAGCAGTGAAGTCTAGGTTTGGGAGGTTCGTGGAAGGTCTGGACGCACTTGGTGTATTTACTCTAGCTAAAATATAAGTATCATTTATGTGTTTAATTATGTATTTTATGCATGTTTGGATTACTTGAAATGTATCATGTGTTCTATTGCATGTGTACTTACTGTTAATCTCGATTTCATCTGTATGGAAGCAGTAATTATGTGTTTATTTTGAATAAGTGTTTTAATTTCATTAAAGTGCATATATATATCATATAAGTGTTTATTCCACATCGTAGCATTACTTAGTGTCTGGATAGCCAAGGATGTTACAATATGGTATCAGATCATGGTTACAACACTGAGCCTGGATGGGCCATGTTAGTGGAAGTTGAACCAAGAGTTTTGGAAGGAGTTGTTGTCGAAATGGACAAAACTCAAAGTTCTGACACAAGGTTTCAATGCAGAGCCTGGATGGGTTGGGTAACATGTCATTGGACTGAAGGTTTCAAGAGGAAATTGTGTCTGTAGGACCAATTTCAAACCTCATAACCTTCCTGAGTGCCAAGAAGTTACCTTGGTCATGTTACGAAGCTCAGGAGGAATAGTGATATCGTAAAACCACGAAAAAAGTGGTGTTGGACCGTAGAGTAATGTGAACCTTAGGATATATTCAGGATAAGGAGAATCCCTTACGACCGTCAGATCTAGGGAAGGTATAGAGGAGTTAACCTGGAAGACCTTATAACTTCACGAATTCGGTGAAGTTGATGCAAAATAAGAGAAATCCTGAAGCTCTGAAGCCCCGAAGTGGATCTACATCCTAGATGTAGAGAGGAGAGCTCAACCATTGGATTAACCAATGTCAAAAGGTCAACGCAGTAGTGAACGGAGAAAAATTCCAAAGCTATGAAGTTTAGAGTTAATCTAGATAGTTCGTCAAGAGGGACGTGTGTCAATAGATCTGAGAATTCAGGGAAATTCACTTCAGAGGATTTCAAGTGTGGAGTGTGACAAACCCCGAAATCCTGAAGGTAGAAGTATATCACAACCGTCCATTATGAAGGACACACGTTAAGAGATTGTATACTTTGGGTACAAGAACTTCGTGAGGAGGTGAGTGTTGTGATTTTGAAACTCCCGGATCCTGAAGTGTCGAAGTCACTCATAGTCGTTGATCGTGAAGGAGGACACACATCGGTAGATCATGAACTTAGGGAAAAAAAAAATTATGGGAAAAAGAGAGCATAGTCGAGTTGAAACTCCCAAAGACCCAAATTGGTGAGTCATGATGACATCATCTGAAAGTGGCATGGACACATGGGATCTGTGCCACATGTCAGTGGGTTTCAAATCCGTGGAAGATTGAAATGGCATTTGGAATGTATCGTGTGGACCACGTATCAACTACTCTAATTTCTCCATGTGGCATTCCATATGAGCAAGGTTAGTGGGGCCCGAGGTTATGTAACGTAGTTAAAGGTCAAAGGACCCATAGTGGAGTTGATCACGATACATCAAGATCAACAACCAGAAGGAATTGCAAGGACCCAAGTTTCACGAAAGTTAATTATCCAAGGTGGTCCTGCAATCCAAACCACAGTTTCACTGAGGGGTTACGTGTCAACGTCAGAAGAATTACAGGATGGAAGGCGGGTTACTCCAAACCACCATTGCATGCCCCCACAATTGGAAAACATTAAGTGATGGGATGTAATTACGTCACCAAAGGTGATTAGGAATATTTAGAGATTAAAAGTTTGAATGTGTAGATGCGAGATCCTCCGAATCTTCGAAATCCCGAAGACCTGAAGTCCCGTAACTCAGATGCCTGAGGTTACATAGTAAGATTCATCCATCGTATGCTAATTAGATGTGGATGGTTGATCCCCCCTATGTCACAAGTTTGGTAATATAGAACTCTGATATATTTTTGTGTGTTTCTTTGAAACTTTGCAAAGCCAAAGGCCCAAATAAGAACCTAGTGACCTAGCGCTTTTTCATGGCCTGTGATCGCATGGGTTGCAAACTGAGAGAAAGGGGCTAGTGCCCAAAATTGATTATAGAGAAGAGAAGAGATTAGAAAGAAAATGAAATATGAATGTTTTCTTAAATCAGATTGGTTTATGAATGGTATGGGATTTGTTAAGGAATGATGACCTGACAAATTTTGGTTGACTGGATGTTGTGTTTGCAGATTTCAACGAGTGTCAAAAATAATTCAAATTTTCACAGAGAACTTTGGAGACACTCACAAAGATAATAGAAAATCATTTTTCCTACATATAGTGTGTTTATGTATTTGTGTT
Source organism: Picea mariana (assembly GCA_032191745.1). Lineage (NCBI taxonomy): Eukaryota > Viridiplantae > Streptophyta > Pinopsida > Pinales > Pinaceae > Picea > Picea mariana. The sequence goes on along the minus strand of JASDQU010374250.1, from coordinate 52,657 downwards.
CATTATTATATTTGTATATGTTGTTCATGGTTTGAATGTGTAAACTGGTGAAGCATTGAATAAGTTTCAATTGTTTCTCTTCTTTGAGTTTTCAAGTGAAAGAAGTGAACATTGTCAACAAGGAGTGCATTGACAGAGGTAGGTTAACCTCAGAGAATCTCATGAGAGATACCATTCAACCTTCATTAGTATAAGTGCAAGGAGTGCACAAGGAGAACTCTATGTTGAGTTCATAGAGAGATAGAGTCACTGAGAACTTTGTAGGACTCTCTAAGGCAGGCATCGAGCGAGTGAAAGTGTGCATAGAGAGAACTCTTTGTCGAGTTCAGGGATAAGTGTATTAGAGGTAGATACTCATAGAGTTGTTGAACACTCTGTAGAAAATGATCAACAAGGTGTTCTTTGAACATAAGGTTGTGAGGAGGGCACAAATTTTTCCTTTGAAAGGAAACAGAAGGGTCGATACCCTTAGGAGACCGAGTAAATCGAAAAGCTCATAAGAGATAACAAAAGGAGTGTGTGGGAGATGTACTCATTATAAGTCCTAAAACTCAGAAGAGATAACACTTACGAGATTGAAGACGAGATCTAAGAGGAGGACACGTAGGAGAAAGTTCAAAGTATGAAGCCTCTGAACACTGATAAAATCTTCCAAGGCGGAAGAAATCAAAATATCAGGAGGAGGAGCGACAATAGTCATCAGATCGGTTGTGGGGAGGATCTTGGACCATTAGATCAATGTCTAGCATAAAGAAAGAATCACATAGGAGAGGAACATATCCCATCCATTGGGTCTGAGCATGAAGGACCAACAATCGTTAGATTTGTAGGTAAACACACAAGACTTAACCCTTGTGTGCACAGGAGAGTGGACTTGTCAAAATCTCAAAGTCTCGAAGTAATTTGGGACCATCCATCATCAAAGAGGACAAGTGGCATAAGCCTGTAAACTCCGGGTAAAGACCCGAAGTCAATGTCAACCGTTAGAATTTCCAAATTAAATGTCAGTCGTTGGATCCAGACGATAGGTGGTGTAAGTCTATGGAATTCGGGTAAAGACCCAAAGTAGGTCCTAGTCGTTGATTTCCATGAGTGGTACATGTCGATAGATCGACATCTCTGGGTGAATTTCATTAGGGTCTCAGTTGATAATTGAGACTGCCAAACCTCGAAGTCCCGAAGAAGATGAGAGCCACTGATGTGAAGGTGGACACAAGTTGCCAAATCTAGAACTCTAGAGGAAAGCAAAGGGGGAAAATTCTGAAGTCCTGAAGAAGATTTTGATCATTGATTGAGGAGGGAGCTGAAGGACCATTGATATAGTTGAGGAGACTTAAGTCCTGAAGTGAGAGTAGATCTATTGATTTAGAAGGACGTGTGGCAAACGATCTGCCATTTCGGAGAAATCCCTCTGGAAGAAATGAGAGGTTGAGAACTGAAAGTCTCGAAGGCCGGATTCGAAAAGGAAATCRTAGCCGCACATATGTAGTGACAGGTGTCAGTAAATCTTCCACTTTGGAAGATAGCTAATGAGGAGGGAGYGAGATTTGAGAGTTGAAACTCCCAAAKACTGGAAATTCGAAATCGATCGTAGTCGTTGGTTTGGAATAGAGCTACGTGCCAACAAATCATGGAGGTCTGGGAAGGTGTGTGAAAGACTAGAAGGGAGGATATATAGTAGCCATTGATCAYAGATCATCGTCAAAAGTGAGAGATCTATGAATGAGATGGATTTCAAGGCCAAAACTTACTTGGATGTTAGAAATTTGAGAGTGGGTCGCAATTTATACCACGGTTTTAACAAAGTGATGCRTGGGAGTTGGAGGTCAATTGTGGTGAAAAACGCGGGTTGGCCTAAARACACTCTTGCCCATATTCACAATCACAGTTTTCCATTAGGTCATAKCACATGGCCATATGAAGGAAAGGGCTAATGAAAAAGGGGCTAGCGCCTAAAACTTGGATTTTTGGGAAGCACACASRAATATCCCGTGGGTCTAASAGGAYCTGTGCCTAATGGAGAAAACGGGGCTTCTGTATAAWTTTTTTTGGTTCAATTACGAGCCCAAARATTCAATCCGACTTAGCATTTGGAAAGATCCTTTGACCGTGAGGTCAACAGACCCTACTGAGGTGGGGGAACTACGTCGAAAGTTCTCAGGGTAGGAATAATAATGCATAGTGATCACAACGGGAGCACAAGAAGATTCAGGAATCTGGGAAGAATTGTAGACTTCTGGGATCAACAAGGAAAAGTTTTATAGGGAGAAATAAGTTGTTGCAATTTTTGTGGCAGCAAGTCTGTTACAACTTATTAAGTCAACCAGAGGAAAGAATGTGTGCATGTTTGCAAGTGTTGTTGGTGATGTTGTTGCATAAGGAGGGAAGCAACAGAGAGCTGAAGTGTTGGTTATAATTTTGATAAAAGAAGCATGAAGGCTTCTAGTGCCATCAGACCTTCAGGTAGTATAAAATTTATTAATGGCAATCATGTAGGTATGATTTTTTATTACTCTTTTTTCATAATTGTTGAAAGGAAATTTATGTAAGAATTTTCTCAGCCAAAGTTATTTTATAAAATCACATGATTATATTATTGAGTGCATACCACTGGATGTAGTAAAGGTTGGAGGCCTGTATTAATTCAAATCCTTTAAGATTCTGAATGCACACATTGACATAGTATAATTCCATGTTAATTTGTTTATGGAGTAATAACCAAAGAATTAAAAGATAAGAACCTATTATAGGAATGAATTCCAGTAAGCTAGTCATGTATGAGACCAGGACATGGTTGAATATGTTTTGTAAGTACATGTATATATATTATTGCATGGAAATAATTGTTACTAACAACTAAAATGTTGTTAACTCATGAAGTTGAGGACATTTCAGGGAGGTGTTAGACATTGCAACAGGAAAGTTGCAAGTCAAGTAGTCACATGAGCATTGACTACAGGAAATTTTCTTGTTCAAAAGAAGAAATAATGACCTTACTGTGATTAATTATGAACATGGATATGCATAGAATGACGAGTCATTCTATTTTATTTAATTGTTGGGTAATTGTGATTGAAATGATAGGTCTAGGAAATTCTAAGATCAATGCATAAGATTTTGTACGTATTGCAATTGAATTATGATGTACAACAAATACTGACAATTTGTTGGCTATATGCAAGATGAAGCATTACAGGAAAAATGATATGAAGTTTTGTTCCTATGGAATCCCACAAGGATGGATGCATTCATAATATGGAAACAACTCAGATGAATTATGAAATAGAATTTCATGTTTTGGGGAAAGGATGAATTCCCTTTGAAATAATCTTGAGTTTCTAAATAAATTATTTTATGTTTTCTCGTGATAATTGCATGTGGGTGATGTAGATGAGATGATGTTGGTAAAATTTATAATGTTGACTACAAAGAGTAGCTCAAGGAAGATGTCGATTGGATGCCTCTGAGGGTAGTTGGAACTCCTCGAGCCATGGTGCCCTAAGACTTCTGGTCTGACTTGTTTCTGAAGCCCAAAGAAAGGGAGGTGTAATAGCGAATGGACTATGTGATAGTGAAGGTGCACACTCCTAGGGTGGGACAGGCATGTGGGGAAGAGAGACTGTTGGTTGGAATGATGATGGGTTTTGGTACCTTGTCCTAGACCATGTTGATATGGAAGTATTCTAAATAAAAAGATAAGTATCAATTCTCTATTCATTGTATGTTATGTATCTCATAATTGGTATACAAGTTATAATGTTATCAGAATTTCCTGTATATATATTGAATGTATGTTCTAATTTTTCTTCCGAATGAATAGGTGTATGAGAAGAGTATTTACGTATGTGGAGTCATAGAACTGTTGAGATTTTATCAATGGATGGAACATCATGGATCTACAACCATTCGGTACTTTCAATGAGGTTTAATTGAAGCATGTAACAAGGAACAATAAGCTAAATGATTTCTTGAAGCAACTCCAGGGAATAGAGAAATTGAGTTTCAACTGCATTATGGATACCAAAATTGGTGCTTGAAATTAAATATGGATAATGGGCTTTCAATAGATAAAGCTTGGATTTTTTTGAATATTTTTTGAATTATATATGTATAAACAAGTTGCACTAAGGACAATGCAAAAATAATGGGAGGGGATTATAATATCGCCCAGTAGATACCCATTTGTAAATATGAATTGTAAACATGTTTGTTAGGCTGGTGAGACGAGTTATAATAAGCTAGGAGGCTTGTGTGATGAATAGGCCATGAGACTGTTATTTTGTTCGTATATGTAATTATGCAGATCATTAATAAAAATATAAACACTGCTGCGTGTAGACCGACCACAAAGAAGATTTATGGGGGACTAAGCTCCACTAGGTAGGGTAAGGAATGGTGGCTAAGTATTTGGGCCCAAGAGATAAACTAGTGGGATTAACTCTAGAGGAATAATATTTTAATATTATTTCCTGAAGACTAAAGTGAACATTATATGTTTTTTTTATCCTAAGTTCCTGGTGGCTGGGGATGTAAGCTAAATGGAGTGCATGTGGCTCGAGGAAGACAAGTGTTGACCTAGGCTCATGTAGCTAAAAGTTGAAGTGTCAGCTGATTTGGGGGTTCACTCTTCCATTCTATCATCATATTCCTGAGTTCGTTCTACCAGTCTTCCATCCTACACGTGAATCTGATTTTTATCTACGTTTGATCTTTGCATACCCTCACACATCTTTGAAAACTAGAAAGGGAATTTGACCTGTGGTATTCCTTGAACCCAGTCTATCCACACCTGCAGAGCCGAGTTCATACCTTAACCATTTTTGGGTTGTCGTTTTCTGTTGTCTAAGCAGTGTTGTGTCATAAATGTTGGTGGTATGGTCATGCAGTTCCTTGATGGAGTGAGACTTGTTGTCATCGACTATTTCCTATTGAGAATTGATATGTCCTAGTGTTCAATTGTTGTCTTGTTGGGTGTCCATACTCATTTTTTTGTGTTGTTGTTTTTGTTGTCAACCATAACCGGTTGTAGTTGATTCGAAGACTAGTTATTAGACATGTGAGCAACTCTCCCAAGTGAGAGAGTTTGCTGGGAAGTGAGTTCTCCTGGAAGGGAGTCCCATAGTAGCCACAATACTCTGAGACTTATGGTCCAGCCTATTGCTGAAGCCCAAGGTAAGGGAGGTGTACTAGCCGATGGACTTGTATTAGTGAAGGTGTATCCTCCTAGGGTGGAGAATGTGTGTGGGGAATGAGGGTGTGTGTGTTGTGGGCATAAGTGGATCCTGGGATAAAAGATCCTTCCTTTCTCTTTGTGCAACTTCCTTGTTGTCCTTGCCAAGCCTAGAATTACCTTTCCCAGTGGATTTTAGTCCCAGCTCAGTGGTGACCTACTACTGAGAGTGATGAATAGTGTGGTTTAAGGCTGGGAGGTTCATGGAAGGTCTACACACAGTTGGTGGATTTACTCTAGCTAAAAGATAAGTATCATTTATGCATTTAATTATGTATTTTATGCATGTTTAGATTACTTGAAATGTATCATGTGTTGTGTTTCATGTGGACTTACTTTTAATATCAATTTCATATATATGGTAGAAGTAATTATGTGTTTATTGTTAATAAGTGTTTTAATTTCGTTAAAATGCATATATATATCATATAAGTGTTTATTCTGCGTGGTAGCATTACCCGGTGTCTGGAGGGTCAAGGATGTTACAACCAAGGCTGTGGGGGATAATGATTTTAAGCTCAACATTCCTCCTTTCCTTGGCTTGCACCCAGTGTTCAACGTGGATCTCCTTCGCCCTTATTTCCCACCATTATTGGACACCTTAGATGTAGTAGAACAACCGACACCAACAGAGCTCAACCCTGACTGCATACAATAGTCATCTAGTGATCATATTATGGACACACAAATCAAGGGAAATAGAGAACAAATGATCCATCTTTATCGAGTCGTCAAAGCAGGGAAACTCCTGCACCAAGGCAAGTGGCTCACCTGGGGCCAATTTCTGCAGAAATTTCCTCATCTGATGGGAGAACTCAACGCAATGAAGACCATTGCTTCCTAAGGAGGGAGGATTTATCCTGGTGTATATTAGTGGCCACCTACCTTTTCCAACTGAATTAAAATAGTTTCCTAACAGTTTTGGTAATTTACTACTTTTAGCAATTTTTCGGGTCCTAAAACTTCCAGAGCCATTTTGAGTCCCTAAACGACGTTTTTTGGGAAAACGGGTAGCAATATGGAAGTTTCTTTTATATATCCCCCAAAACGAATCTTCTCATGATACCTTTCCAATGGGATATCATGAGCATAAAACAAAGATCGTATGCAAAAGTTATGACCCCGAGAAGTTGATGTACTAACTTACCCAAACAAGGTCCACATGAATCTTGGTGCTTCATCTCCTAGGGTTAGTTTTTTGGATGTATAGAGTTTTTGACATTATTGTTTATTGTAAAAAGGCCTTTAGAGCCTCATTATAATCATATTCTTTCGAATGAGCGCAACCATCACATCTCTTCTCAGAGATAAGTCATCGCCATTCCAACAAGCTTGTTTTCTGCTGCATTTTACAGTTTTAGCTTATTTCCTTATTGAATAAGAAACCAGTTTTATTGTATCTATGTTATTTTGTGTTAAGCACTTGTTAATAATCTATAGTATTTTCATTCTTCTCATCAAATTTGGATCAGTGGAAGTAAGGAGACATGGTAAACCCTCACTGAAAGAAGAGAAAAAATCTAAGAGAAGGAAATGCATAGCAAAACTATTGAGCTGGTGAGTCTAAATCCGAGTTCAAAAACTAGATTAAATAATTTTTTGGAACTAGAAGAAATTGTAGTTGTAAGAAGGTTTCCTTGTAAAAATATGTCTTGTGAATGTTTAAAGGATTGGACAAGGTCGTTAAACTTTGAACCTATAGTAGGATATATATACCACACATAATGACCCTAGATGAGGGATGGTTGGTATGGTTTATTATTACATCGGAAGAGGTAAATAATGTTCTACATAGAATATGGAAGTGAGGCTCCCAAAACCTTTCCTTAAAGAAGTGGCATGTCAACTTTGATTCCAGAGAAACCAAAGTGGATGTTTTACCAATATGGGTTTGAATATTGGGGATACCATTGATATTATGGTCAACAAATGTTTTTGAAGAAATATAAAAATCCATTAGGATGTTTTGTGAAGATAATTTATATTTTTGGGACAACAGGTACTTCAATATGGAAAGAATATTGGTGGGTCTTGAAACTAGTAAATGATTCACAAAAGAATCGGTTATCAAAAAGAGTGAAGACTTCTTTCAACTAATTCTCAATTACAAAGGCATACCCTTCAGATGTGGATGATTTCATAGATATGGGCACATCATAGTGGATTTTAATGACCTTAATCAAAGGAAGATGTGGGATTAACGAAAGTAACCACATATTATGGGAGTGAAATTGTCAGAATCCCTTCAAGAAATTAGAAGGACATAAGTTATTTAGGAAAAAAGAAAAACAAAAGATACTTCAGACAACCCAATGGCACCAATTGAGTAGGCCTCAACCTCGAGTCTTAAAAAGGAACAAATTTTGGATACTCTTAGTGACAATAAGGACCACATGCCTCTCATAGGGAATTCCTCTTAGTTGCACTCCCCTTATAAAAGGAAATCTTAAAAACAAAAGTAGTCTTTGTCACTCGGGGGTTAGAGGTAGATACAAAAGGTTTGGATTCCATCAATGAATTTACACCATATTAATATATATATATATATATATATATATACCACAATACCTATGTCACAAGAACAATGTACATATAATATATAAAGACAAAGGCAATAATACATAAACTTGGTGAATCTAAAAAATGAATTTGTTTAAGCTTTAACTACATGTTAATAAATAAATCATGGAAACCACTTGTATAGGAAAATAATAATTGAAAATTTAATATATCATGAAGGGGAGTTAAAGGAAGGGGGGGATAGACTATGGGGATGCTGGTTA
>JASDQU010374250.1:19264-39249 GCA_032191745.1 Picea mariana | reverse complement strand
TCCTTCCTAATAGTAGCTTCAAGTGTGGGGTTAATGGGTCTTTGTTTTTTCCCAACTGGTTTTATCCCTTCCTTGATAGGAATGGCATGTTGTATGAGAGTAGGATCAAAACTACGAAGATCCTCATATGACCAAGAAAAAACATCTTAAAATTCACGAAGTAACTCAGTGAATTTCATCTTTTCTTCATCAGTACATTGGGCACATATCTTGACTATGAAGAGACATTTGTTGTTGTGGCCAGATACACTTCAATCAGAACCATTATAGCTCTTGTTGCCAAGATGAAATGGAAGCTGCACCAGATGGACGTGAAGACAGCTTTCCTGAATGGTGTTATCAAAGAGGAAGTGTATATAGAGCAACCCCAAGAATTTGAGGTTGAAGATAGGAAGTCTCATGTCTGTCGATTGAAGAAAGCCTTATACGGATTGAAGCAAGCTCCCAGATCTTGGTATGGCCATATAGATAGTTTCTTGATGAGCTTAGGCTTTACCAAGAGTAAAGCATATTCAAATCTCTACTTCAAAATTATGGATAGTGAACCAGTAATATTACTACTGTATGTGGATGACTTATTCTTAACTGGAGAAGAAAAGCTCATCACTGAATGTAAATAGAGACTTGCCGCAGAATTTGAAATGAAATACCTTGGTCTAATGCATTATTTCTTAGGCCTTGAGGTATGGCAGAGTCCAAAAAGAATCTTCCTTAACCAAGGGAAGTACACGGTCGAAATATTAAAGAGATTCGACATGCTAGAATGCAAGTCCATGAATACTCCCATGGAAGCAAAGTTGAAACTGATGGTCAATACTTTGTCAGATTTGATAGATGCCACACTGTACAGACAGATTATTGGATCGCTGATGTACCTAACGAACACCAGACCAGACATCTGTTTTGTAGTGAACACCTTGAGTCAGTTTCTGGTAGAGCCCAGACGTGTTCACCTAGTGGCTGCAAAACATGTGATGAAGTACCTTAAAGGTACAATGGATTATGGTCTCAACTATGATGGAGATCATGACTTCACATTGAGTGGATATACTGATGCAGATTGGGTAGGAAGCGTTGTAGACAGAAAAAGCACTTATGGATGTTGTTTCAGTTTGGGATCATCCATGATCTCGTGGCAAAGTAGGAAGCAATCTAGTATTGCTCTCAGCACAGCAGAAGTAGAGTACATTGCCGCATGTTCTACTAGTTGCGAAGCTATATGGCTTCGAAAGTTGCTGACAGGCCTATTTGACTTGGAGATGAGAGCAATCGCAATTCTATATGACAACCAGAGCTGCATAAAGATGACAAAGAATACTGTATTCCACGACAGGTCGAAGCACATAGAGATATGTTATCATTTCATCTGTGACATGGTACAGAGAGGAGCCTTGAAGCTCCAGTACATTAGCACGGATGAACAGGTTGTTGACGTGTTGACTAAGCCTCTATCTCATGTAANACATGGTACAGAGAGGAGCCTTGAAGCTCCAGTACATTAGCACGAATGAACAAGTTGTTGATGTGTTGACCAAACCTCTATCTCGTGTAAAGTTTGAACACTTTCGAGATAATCTTGGTATAGTCTGAAAGGACCCTCCCTAAAATGGGGAGTATATATAATTCCTTGCTTCTGACCTCGCTGTTAGATGTAAATCAAGATGAGTCATTGCTTCTGACCTAGTTGTTAGACATAAAGCATGACGATGTGTGTTACTTGCTTCTGACCTCGCTGTTAGACGTAAAGAAAGATGATTCATTGCTTCTGACCTACTTGTTGGACATAAATCATGACGATGTGTGTTCCTTGCTTCTGACCTCACTGTTAGACATAAAGCAAGATGAGTCATTGCTTCTGACCTCGCTGTTAGATGTAAAGCATGACGATGTGTGTTCCTTGCTTCTGACCTTGCTGTTAGACGTAAAGCAAGATGATTCATTGCTTCTGACCTCACTGTTAGACATAAATCATGACGATATATGTTCCTTGCTTCTGACCTAGTTGTTAGACGTAAAGCAAGATGATTCCTTACTTCTAACCTCGTTGTTAGACGTAAAGCAAGATGTTGATGTGTTCCTTGATTTTGACCTAGTTGTTAGACATAAAGCAAGATGATTCCTTGCTTCTAACCTCGTTGTTAGACGTAAAGCAAGATGTGACTGACACTGAGCTACCAGCCTAACTGCTGTGACATTGAGCCAGTGTAGTACTGTGATGCGCCAGCCTAGTGCTGTGATGAAGTATCATTTTCCTGATACATATTTGATGTAGATGATGATGGCATTCTTTCGAGAATGACAATGTTGCCGATGAAGAAAACTTCTGATGACTTGTAAATATGCCAACCAATGTTCCAAGATGATATTGATGATACTGTCCTCTTGATGCCACTAATGATATAGACCTCTCTCGCCTGATGCTATTGAAGAATACCCTTCTTGTTAAGGGGGAGTGTTGAAATAATGTAACTGCAAAGAGTATTCTTATTATTCTTATTTTATTCTTAGGATTAATCCCCATTTTGGATTAATCATGTCGGTAATTGTATTAGGACCAAATCCCCTTTTGCGGATTGGTCAACAGACAATTGTAATAGGAAAAATAAGAAGTTGGCCCCAACAGTTATTATTGAGATCCATAATTAAATTAAAGGTGGGTTTACCCACCCAGAGTGAGAGGTCGGCCCTGCCAGTGAAGACTCTTCACATGTGCCAGAACTTGTATAAATAAAGGAGGCTAGCACCTCATTTGAATATAACTCACTTGCTCAGTTTGAGAGACAACTTCTGATCTATTATCGACAAATGAGAGAGGGAGAAGAGTGGCACATCTTTTGGAGAGGACTATATGTATTGGTTTGAGTTATCTCTTGACATTGTATTGGCAATTTATGATAAGGAAGTTTTTGCTAGGTTTTCTTCCCCTAGAGGGTTTCCCACCAATCTTTTGTTAATGTTTTTTCCATTATTATNTTTCTTCCCCTAGAGGGTTTCCCAGGATAAATGTTGTGTCTCTTGTGAATGTGTATTTCTCAGTGATCTTGTTCTTATATTGCTCTTATCTATTGAAATGCAAAGAAATATAATAATGGAAAAAACATTAACAAAAGATTGGTGGGAAACTTTCTGTAAGCAAAAGGAAACAAAGGAACCCTCATTATTTATAGTCATGACCACCTAGGAATCCTTCAGCGGTGCTATTAAGGAAAAATACTACCATGTCGAAAGTTATGATGACTTGTATACCAAATGACCACACTGCGGCAAGAAAGAGACCAAGGAGTGCCAGATTTCACAAATATCTTCCATACCTTGTGCACCAAGATGTGTATCAAAGATTCGGAGTGACATCTAGTGCTCAAGTACCGTGGTGCTCTGCATAAATACATCCAGATCGAAATGGAATTTTTTGACATCTCATTCTTGGGCACGACCTACCGATATGTCATCAAAATTGAGCAGAAGCTCAAACAAAAGATGCAACAATTTGGGCCTAGGAACCCCTCACAACAAATTCCAAGAAAGGGTGACCCCAACCCATAGAAAAAAGGACAAAGAAAATATGGGCAATATCAAGACAACCATTCCAAGCCATAAGCAAAGAAGGACACCGAAAAGACAAAGAAAGACACTGAGAAGTGGTGCGACTTCCATAAGAGCCCTTGGAATAACACTGCTGACTTCCTCTCAAAGCATTCATTGATGACCAAAGTGAAAGCCTCTGAATCAGATGTGAGTTCTGACTCTAATTCAGAACCAAAAATGGGAAGACAAATCATTGACGTGGAACCCATTGCCATCATTGCTACCACCAAGCTTCATCCTGGTGAACCAGATGAGTCAGAAGAAGGAGAACGCCTCTTCCATTCACAGATGTGGGTAAAAGGCACCTTTCTACACTTCATCGTTGATAGTGGTAGATAGAAGAACCTCATCTCAATAGAGGTCATTAAGAGGTTGGCCCTACCGATGAAATCACACCTACAACCCTACACCATTGGATGGCTCCGCCAAGGAAGCGATCTTTGCATCAATCAACGGTGTCGACTTTCGTACGACATCAAGCCCTTCAAAGACGAGGTATTGTGTGATGTTGCTCCTCTCAATTTTTGTGATGTTATTTTGGGCCAACCTTAGTTATGGAAATGTCATGTTGTATATGAGTCTAGGCTTCGTAATGTTATTATTAATTTGAACAGGAAATTGTACAGGATACCCGAGGCAGTCCCACCTAGTGTTATTTTCTTGATCTTTGTTAAGAAATATAGGAAGGTCATCTCTCGGACGAGGAATTTTGTCTTCTTCATGATACGCTCTCAAAATGAGAAAAATATCACAACCACATCCAAGTTATCTGCGACCGACCTCCCCACATAGAAGAATCAAGTAGATAAGGTCATGGAAGAATACTCAGATATCTTCTCCTCACCTATTGGGGTACCTCTACACTGTCAGGTCAAGCACCCCATCGATCTGACCCTCTATGCACCACTTCCCAATGGGTCAGTCTACCGTCGCTCTCTGTTAGAGAATGAGGAGATCAAGTGACAGATCCAAGAACTGCTCCAAAAGGGGCACATCCATCCCATCTTATCACCTTGTGGGAGCCCAATCGTGCTGGTACAGAAGAAAGATGGAACATGGAGACTATGCATTGATTACAAGGCTCTGAATAAAATCACAGTCAGAAACCGATACTCGGTTCCATGAATCAATGACCTCCTTGATCAACTCACGGAGGCCAAATACTTCAGTAATATTGATATGAAAACTAGCTACCACCAGGTCTCGATAGAACAAACAGATGTATGGAAGACCACCTTCAAGTCAAAGGAAGGTCTTTTGGAATGGTTAGTCATGCCCTTTGGTTTGACAAATGCTCTATCCACTTTCATGAGGATGATGGACGATATCCTATGACCATTCACCAATACTTTTGTAGTGGTGTATCTGGATGACATTCTCATTGACAAAAAGACTTGGGTTGAACACTTGCAACATATTCAACATGTTCTGCACACCCTGCAGTAGCACAATCTATATGCCAACTTTGAAAAATGATCCTTCGGCATGGACAAGGTACATTACTTGGGCTACTTCATTTATCATCATGGCGTACATGTGGATCCAACAAAGATCCAAGTCATCCGTGATTGGCCAATCCCCACCACACTTACTGAGATTTGAAGCTTCTTGGGCCTTGTCAATTTCTACCACGGGTTCATGTTGGGATTCTCCCATATTGCATGGGCCCTTAGCCAAATAACCAAGGGTGGTGGTAAGGAGAAATTTGCATGGGGCCAGTCCCAACAACACGCATTTGATGATTTGAAGCAACACTTGTGCTCATCCCCAGTGCTTACACTACCAGACCTGCAACTGCCCTTTAAGATCGAGACATATGCTTCAACCTATGTTGTGGGCGTCGTTCTCATTTAGCACGACCACCCTGTGGCCTATCATAGTGAGACACTATCAGATGTTGTTCGTAAGTACGCTACTTATGACAAAGAAATGTAATCCATTGTGCAATTCTATCTCCAGTGGAGACATTGCATTCTTGGAAAGGAGACGATCATCCACATTGATCATAAGCCATTGAAATTCATGCAGACACAAGGAAAACTGTAGAATGACTGCCATCAAAAGTGGTCCACATACTTGCAACAATTCCACCTCAACATCAAGCATAAAACATGAAGCACCAATCGTGTCGTTGATTGCCTCAGCAGACCGCCAGTCGCAGCACTCACCATTGTGCTAGACTCTTGCGGCCATGAGACCTCTAGATTGCCCCAACTCTATGAGACAGACCTGAAATTCGCCACCACCTACCAAATGTTGGGTACAAATGCAGTTGTCAATAATTTCCATCTTCAGTATGGGTTGTTGTGTCATTGGGCCATATCTTTGTTCCATCAAACGAGCGAGCGAAGCTGATCTGGGAAGCCCACTACAGTCAGGTGGTAGGACACTTTAGCGTTGAAAAGATAGTCATGATGCTACAGTAACATTTCTACTGGTCGAAACTTTGACAAGAGGTAAACAAGTATATCAGGTCCTGCACTACCTGCGATATTGCCAAACCAACCACTAAGAAACAGGGCCTGTACACCCCTCNNNNCGGGCCTCCTATCAACCAAGTGGGGAAATGACTATTTTTTTTGGTTGTTGATCTCTTTTCTAAGATGGCGATTTTGGTTTCCTACAAGAAGAGCATCAAAACAAAGTCCACTGCCAAGATCTTCTTTGAACAAATCAAGGTACATTTTGGAATCCCACAAACCATTGTCTCAGATCGGGTCAGTCAATTTCTCAGCACATTCTGGTCGAGCCTCTAGTCACTACTGGACACCAAGCTCACCAAATGCACAACCTTCCACCCACAGACACATGGCCAAACCGAGGTCATAAATCGAATGATTGTTCATATCCTTCACATGTATAATTCAAAGCACCCTCACACATGGGATGAAAGCCTTCCCTATTTCTAGCATAGCTACAACCAAGCCCTACATAGCTCAACCGACCACATCCCCTTTTAGGTGGGGTTGGGATTCCAACCATTGGGTCCCATAGATGTTTCACTTCCCCTTGCGGTCACCTCGACTGACTCATATCCTGCTCCAACTGAAGCTGACAAAGCCACTCGATTCATTAAGAAGATCCAACACATCTGCCAATAGGTTCAGGATATCCTACAGAAGTCCAATGACAAGTACAAGTAACACCATGATCAACATCGGGTGCCACATAAGTTTCAGGTGGGTGACAAATTTTGGTTGCACTTGCAGAAAAAATGTCTTACAGGACCCCATTGGAAGCTTCACCCACTCCGTTATGGGTCATACACCATCACTAAAAGAATATCCCCTGGTAAAGACTGATTTGTAAATATGAACTGTAAACATGTTTGTTAGGATGGTGAGCTGAGTTATAATAAGATAAGAGGCTTATGTGATGATTAGGCTAGGAGCCTGATATTTTCTTTGCATATGTAATTATGCAGATCATTAATAAAAATATAAACACTGTTGCGTGTAGACTGACGAAGAAGAAGAGTTATGGGGGACTAAGCTCCACTAGGTAGGGTAAGGAAGACGGGCTAAGTATTTGGGCCTAGTGGATAGGCTAGGGTGCTTACCTCTAGAGGAATAATATTTTAATATTATTTTATGAAGACTAAAGTGAACATTATATTTTTTTGTTATCCTAAGTTCCTGGTGGCTGGGGAAGTAAGCTAAATGGAGCGCATATAGCTCCAAGAAGACAAGTGTTGACCTGGGCTCATGCATCTAAAATTTGAAGCGTCAACTGAGTTGGGGTTTTTTTCTTCCATTCTGTCATCATCCTTCTGAGTTTCGTTCTGCCATTCTCCCATCCTGCACGTAAACTCGATTTTTCTTTGTGATTGATCTTTGCATACCCTCATGCATCTCTGAAATCTAGAAAGGGAAGTCGACCAGTGTTATTTAGTGAACCCAATCTATCTGCACTTGTAGAGCTAAGTTTGTACCTTAACCATTTTTGTTTTTTGGTTTGTTGTTGTCTGAGAAATGTTTTTTCATAAATATTGGTGGTGTGGCCACGCAATTCCTTGACATAGTGAGACTTGTTGTCATTGATTGTTTCTTATTGAGAATTGATATGTCCTAGTGTTTGAACGTTGTCTTGTTGGGTGTCCATACCCATTTCTCCCTGTTGTCATTGTTGTTGTTGTTGTTTTCAACCATACTCGGTTGTATCTAAGTCGAAGACTAGTTATCAGACCTGTGAGAAGCTCTCCCAATTGAGAGAGTCTGCTGGGAAGTCATTTCTTGATGCAGGAGCATCGACAACTCATCAAGCGAGCCAGCACGTGGAGCAGGGAAAGACAGCTGGACAAGCCAGCAAACTTCTTTTTGAATTTAACTTGATATTTGTTGCGCCAAGCATTAATGGGTTAATGTAATGAAGCGCACTTGTATTGTATTATAGATAGGAAGACATTTATTAGTTTTAATGTTGTTATATAGGAATTTATGGTAGATTTGATAGTTTCATATTTCGAGAGGGAAAACAGAATATAGGCACCCTCCTTTGTACATTGTAACATTGTTCTGGATTATTGAAGCATTCAGAAGAGGAGAGCAGAGCAGAGAACTTGTGGAGAGCCCTCATGTACAGATTGGATTAATAGAAAGAGCTTTTGATTCAATTTCATGACTGGTGTTGTTTTCTCTGTGTATGTTGCTTATTTACTTGTGAATGTTCATTTTCTTTGTATGCATTTGCTTTGAATATGCTGTACATGTGTTTTCAGAGATTTATTGAAGTCTGAAAGAGTGGAGGATGAGTTTCAATTGTTTCTCTGTCTAAGCCAGGGGATTCCTGCATAGAGTGCAGTGGAATTCATCCGGATAGAGTGCATTGATGAGGCCAGACAATTGAACTCTTATTCTCATCTGCACAGAGTTGAATTGGGTTATTAGAGCGTGCAGGAGAAGTGCAGGCCAGGTTCGAAGTCTCAGCAGATAGTCTGAGCACTGGAATACAGGGATCACTGTGTCTGAGGGTGCACAGGATCGAAATGAATTCAACATTTTGAGAGTTGTTGGAGGTCCAGCGCACAAAGTGTGTGAAAAATCTCTGAAGGAGTCGGAGGACTTAAGCTCGGGAGGGATAGTTCCGTTTTGAACATCGTGGAATAGACCCAGGTGAGATTCGAACTAAGAGAAGCCTTGGAGCAGGAGAAATCCCCAAGGAGGAGAATTGACAGATAGGATCCGAGGGTAGATTCGCGAAACCCCGTCGATCATCCGATCATGGAGAATTTGCGCGGGAGTTAACCCGTAAGTGCAGAAGGGAATCAAGAGCCATCACTTATCGACATTCAGCGTTTGACGAGGTGAGGCGCAGACTCATTGAAATCGTGAGTCACGATTTCCCGAGTTATTCGGGCCGTTGATCACGAGGACGCGTGTCGAGAGATCCTAGTATCTCAGGGATCGGAGAATCGGGGTTTGGCATTCAGAGTTTCCGACATCAGGGAAAACTTGTACCATGGATGTACGATTCGCGAAGTCCCGAAGGTGACGTGGCAGCGTGGGGCCACAAGTACAAGTGGAGTCCAGGTGGCATTGTATCGGAAGATCGGAACCTCGGGACTCAGGGTTTGGAAATTCAGACTGTTGACATCACAAGCAGTGATTTCCCGATTGGGGAAATCCCCAATAAAAATGAAGTCGTTGACCGTTGACCATCGGAGATCGGGGTTTGGAGTTTTGAATTGCATGTGAATTTTGTTCACGAGTTTCGCAATACCGCGAAACCCGATTTCCCGAGAAGCGAAGGGAGGTCGTGACAGGAGTAAGCTGTGGGTTAAGAATTCCCGAGGGGAACCAGAGGAGCATTCACGCTCTTCGGGCCGAGTATAGTGAAGGTCCTAGTGAGAGCGACTGCCGCCGAGGGCAGGTTGCGTCAGAGTGGTATCAGAGCAGGACATCTTTTGCTTTCTGTAGCAAAAGAGAGGAACAGGAGAATACACCATGCCACCCAGAAGGGAAAGGCAGTCACCTGATCGAGAAGACAGGGATGCCCGAAGAAGGGGTAGGCCAGCAGGAAACCTAGAAATGGAGCATCAGATACAAGATCTCAGGGCGAGACTCGAGGATATGGAGACTGTGCAGAAACGCGGAGCTGGTGCAGGAGAGTTCAGTGATTCCGAGGTGGAAGAGGAAGTTGGACATGATACATAAGAGGTCTCAGCAGAAGATGCCTCAACCGAACGGTTGATTAGAGCCATTGCCAGGATGAGCTCAAAGACCAAGATGGACATTCCCATCTATGAGGGGAGTCTAAATGCAGAAGAGTTTCTGGATTGGATCCGAGCACTCGACACCTACTTCGATTATGAAGATATCGAAGAGGACAAGAAGGTAAGGCATGCCGTTACAAAGTTGAAAGGACATGTAGCCTTATGGTGAGATGAGTTGCAGGTTGATAGGTGCTGCAAAGGAAAACAGAAAATCAAGAGCTGGGACAGGATGATCGCAAAAATGAAAGCGAAATTCATCCCCAGAGATTACCAGATCACTCTGTTCAGGCGAATGCAGAACCTGAGATAGAAGTTGATGATGGTGAAGGAGTACACCGAGGAATTCTACAGGCTCAATATCAGAGCAGGTCATCGGGAGAGCGATGACAAAAAGGTGGCAAGATACCTGAATGGTTTAAGGTATGACATTCAGGATGAATTGAGTATGGTCACCATTCGAACAGTTGAGGATGCGTACCATATGGCTTTGAAAGCCGAGGAGAAGCTGAGCCGCAAGAAGGGACAGTGAGGGCGAGGCAGGAGCCAGCCCAGAGGCAAGGCAATTGCCCAAGAAAGAATTCAGAAACCCAAGGAGGAGTGGAAGAGACCTCAGGGTAAGGCTGAGAGAGGTGGAACCTCACATCAGAGGCAGCCACAAACTGAACAGAGGTAGAAATATGTTGATGCCAACGCTATTCCTCGTACCCGAGGTAGAGGAAGAGGCCGAGGAGGAGTTATCACATGTTTTACATGTGGAAAAGACGGACATAAGGCTGTGGATTGTCCAGATAGGAAAATAGATAGAAGTGAAGCTCACGTCACTGAGGCGCAGAGGTGTGATGCTGAGACAAAAGATGCAGACAGCAGAAGATCGCTTGGGATGCATAAAATTTTGTCAACACCCGAGAAAGAGGTGGAGGACACAGCTTAGAGAACCAGACTGTTCAGAACGACTTGCAAGACCAAGGGCTGGAAATGCAAGGTCATAGTGGACAGCAGAAGAACTGATAATCTCATTTCAACTGAGATGGTGGAGAAACTGGAGCTGGAAACAACCAATCACCCGAGTCCATACAAAGTGTCATGGCTACAAAAATGACATCAGGTATGTGTTACGAAACAATGCTTAGTTGAATTTAAAATGGGTGAATATAGGGATAAAATTATGTGTGATGTCATTCCCATGGATGTCTGTCATGTATTATTGGGAAGACCATGGCAGTATGACCGAAATGTTGTTCATGACGAGAGAATGAACACATACACCTTGGAGAAGGATGGGACAACACACACGTTGCTTCTGATAAAAGATAAAGAAGTGAAGCCGGAAGTAACCAGCAAAATACTTCTCATGAGTGGGAAGGAACTTCTCACAGAGATGGAGAAGAATGAAGACCCACAATTCTTTGTTGTCAGGAAGCCGAGAATTGTCCCGACAAGCACAAGAGTGGATGACTTGCCAGAAGAGATTCAGGAACTGCTTGGAGAGTTCGCTGATATCATCGTGGACGAACTACCTCGTTCGTTACCACCGATGCGGAGTGTGAGTCACCACATTGACCTCATTCCCGGAGCAAGTTTTCCAAACAAGGCAGCGTATTGGTTGACACCTCAGGAGAACGAGGAGGTCAAAAGGCAGGTACAGGATCTGCTGGATAAAGGAATGGTTAGAGGGAGTCTGAGTCCATGTGCTATTCCGACAGTACTGAGTCCGAAGAAGGATGGAAGCTGGAGAATGTGTACAGACTCCAGGGCGATAAATAAAATCACCATCAGGTACAGATTTCCACTGCCGAGAATGGATGACTTGATGGATTGCCTGAGTGGGGCCAATTATTTTTCGAAGATTGATCTCAAGAGCGGATACCATCAGATCTAGATGAGAGAAGGAGATGAATGGAAAAATGCATTCAAAACAAACGAAGGTTTGTACGAATGGCTGGTCATGCCGTTTGGTTTGACAAACCTGCCGAGCACGTTCATGAGACTGATGAATGAAGTCCTGTGGGAGTTCATCGGTAAATTTGTAGTCGTATATTTGGACGACATACTAATTTTTAGCAAGACTAAGGCTGAACACTTGAGGCATTTAGCCATTGTAATGAAAATACTACAGCAGGAGAAGCTGTTGATCAATTTGAAGAAGTGCTCATTCATGCAGACAGAACTCATCTATTTGGGTTTTGTAATCTCGGCGAATGAATTGAAGATGGATCCTGAGAAAGTGGAAGTGATCAAGAATTGGCCGTGGCCGAGGAACGTTTTTGAGGTGAGGAGTTTCCATGGTTTGGCTAGTTTCTACAGAAAATTCATTCAGAATTTCAGTGGGATTAGCGCAGCAATGATGGACACAGTGAAGAAGCGGCACAAGGTTTTTCATTGGACAACAGAGGCTGAGAAGAGCTTCAATCTGTTGAAGCGAAAGATAACAGAGCAACCAATTCTGGTATTGCCTGATTTTCAAAAAACATTTCAAGTGAAATGTGATGCCAGTGGGTATGCTGTTGGAGGGGTCCTGAGTCAGGATGACAGACCTGTTGCATATTATAGCGAGAAGTTGGATGATGCGAAGCTGAAGTACTCCACATATGATAAAGAGTTTTATGCCATCATACAGGCATTAAAAAAGTGGAGGCATTACTTGATACCCAAGGAATTCGTTTTGTATAGCGATAACCATGCATTGTAGTTTGTAAGTCAACAGGATAAGTTGAACCAGAAGCATGCGAAATGGGTAGAGTACATGCAAAATTTCACATTTGTCATTAAGCACATTTCAGGAACTGCTAACAAAGTGGCTGATGCTTTGAGCAGGAAATGTTTATTGCTGCAGGAGTTCAGAGTCAAGACGCTGGGTTTTGAAAATCTGAAGGATATGTATGCAGGAGATGCAGACTTCGGGGAAGCATACGAAGCATCTAAGAATCCAGTTCTCAGGGATCAGAGTCCATGGATGGAATATATAATCCAAGAAGGATTGTTGTTTAAAGGCAATCAGCTGTGCATTCCGGATTGCTCCATGAGAGAGAATTTGGTGAGAGAAAAACACAGCGGAGGATTAGCAGGTCATTTTGGACATGACAAAACATTCACCAAACTGAGCGAATCATATTATTGGCCAGGCATGCGAGCAGATGTCAAAATATTTGTTGACAGGTGCAGAATATGTCAACATGCAAAGGGCCGAAAGCAGAACACAGGGTTATATCAGCCATTGCCTATACCCAAAAGGCCATGGGAATCCATTAGCATGGATTTTGTTTTGGGTTTGTCGAGGAAACAGAGAGGTGTTGATTCCATATTTTTGGTGGTGGACAGGTTTTCGAAGATGGCACATTTTATTCCGTGTCATAAGACCAGTGATGCGGCCCACATCGCAAATTTGTTTTTCAAAGAAATTGTCAGATTGCATGGATTGCTGAGAAGCATAGTCTCGGATCAGGATACAAAATTCATAGGTCACTTTTGGAGGACACTATGGAAGAAGCTGGGAACTAATTTAGCTTTTAGTTCAGCTTATCATCCATAGATGGATGGGCAGACCAAGGTGGTCAATAGAAGTCTGAGGGATTTATTGAGAAGCTTGGTGACAGAGCACCACAGCAGTTGGGACCAGATTTTACCGTATGCAGAGTTTGCTTACAATGACTCTGTGAATCGGAGTACAGGAAGAAGCCCATTCCAAATTTTGTATGGGACACAGCCGAGGGGAGTTTCTGAGATCAGGGAGTCAGGACAGGCTATAACTATCAGTGCTCATGCTAGAGAGTTCGTTGAAGCAATGAAAGAACTTCACGCGGAGGTGAGACAACGACTGCATAAGTCCAATCAAGAGTATAAGCACAGAGACGATCAATAGAAGAGAAAACTTCAGTTCGAAGTTGGAGATCTTGTTCTAGCGCACTTAAGGAAGGACAAGTTCCTAAGGGGAACATATAGCAAGCTCAAGATGAAGAAAATTGGGCCATGCAGAGTCCTGAAGAAATTCGGGGAAAATGCATACGAGCTTGAGTTGCCAGAGGGCATCAGGATATCTCCGATTTTTAAAATTTCGGATTTATACCCATACAGGGCTAATGAAATAGATGCTGGAACAGAGGAACCAGTGATCCAGTGGCAGAAACAATTGCCAGTTGCACAGAAGCCTCAGATGGAGTGCATACTGGATAAAAGAGTAGGTAGGAAGACCAGGCGGAAGCAGCATTTTGAATACCTGGTGAAATGGAAGAATCACCCAGTGGAGGATGCCAGCTAGGAGACAGAGGCAGTGATACAGAAACATGGGCAAACTGTGCAGGAGCTCATGGACAAGAGCCCATGAAATCTTTCGAGCCGAGGAGTATGATGCAGGAGCATCAACAACTAATCAAGCGAGCCAGCGCGTGGAGCAGGGAAAGACAACTGGACAAGCCAACAAACTTCTTTTTGAATTTACCTTGATATTTGTTGCGCCAATCATTAATGGGTTAATGTAATGAAGCGCACTTGTATTGTATTATAGATAGGAAGGCATTTATTAGTTTTAATGCTGTTAGATAGGAATTTATGGTAGATTTGATAGTTTCATATTTCGAGAGGGCAAACGGAATATAGGCACCCTCCTTTGTACATTGTAACATTGTTCTAGATTATTGAAGCATTCATAAGAGGAGAGCAGAGCAGAGAACTTGCGGAGAGCCCTCATGTACAGATTGGATTAATAGAAAGAGATTTTGATTCAATTTCATGACTGGTGTTGTTTTCTCTGTGTATGTTGCTTATTTACTTGTGAATGTTCTGTTTCTTTGTATGCATTTGATTTGAATATGTTGTGCATGTGTTTTCATAGATTTATTGAATTCTGAAAGAGTGGAGGATGAGTTTCAATTGTTTCTCTATCTGAGCCAGGGGATTCCTGCATAGAGTGCAGTGGAATTCATCTGCATAGAGTGCGTTGATGAGGCCAAACAGTTGAACTCTTATTCTCATATGCCCAGAGTTGAATTGGGTTATTAGAGCGTGCAGGAGAAGTGCAGGCTGGGTTTGAAGTCTCAGAAGATAGTCTAAGCACTAGAATACAGGGATCACTATGTCTGAGGGTGCACAGGATCGAAATGACTTCAACATTTTGAGAGCTGTTGGAGGTACAACGCACGAAGTGTGTGAAAAATCTCTGAAGGAGTCGGAGGACTTAAGCTCGGGAGGGATAGTTCCATTGTGAATGTCGTGGAACAGACCCAGGTGAGATTCGAACTACGAGAAGCCTTGGAGCAGGATAAATCCCCAAGGAGGAGAATTGATGGACATGATCCGAGGGTAGATTCACGAAACCCCGTCGATCGTCCGATCTTGGAATCAAGAGCCATCACTTATTGGCATTTGGCGTTTGACAAGGTGAGGCGCAGACTTGTTGAAATCATGAGTTGCGATTTCCTGAGTTATTCGGGCCGTTGATCACGAGGATGCGTGTCGAGAGATCCTAGTATCTCGGGGATTGGAGAATCGGGGTTCGGCGTTCGGAGTTTCCGACATCAGGGAAAACTTGTATCGTGGATGCGCGATTCGTGAAGTCCCGAAGGTGACGTGGCAGCGTGGGGCCACAAGTACAAGTGGAGTCCAGGTGGCATTGTATCGGAACCTCGGGACTCGGGGTTTGGAAAGTCAGACTGTTGACATTGCAAGCAGCGATTTCCCGATTGGGGAAATCCCCGATAAAAACGAATTCGTTGACCGTTGACCATCGAAGATCGGGGTTTGGAGTTTTGAATTGCATGTGAATTTTTTTCACGAGTTTCGTGATACCAAGAAACCTGATTTCCCGAGAAGCGAAGGGAGGTCATGACAGGAGTAAGCTGTGGGTTAAGAATTCCCGAGGGGAACCAGAGGAGCATTCATGCTCTTCGGGCCGAGGATAGTGAAGTTCCTGGTGAGAGCGGCTGCCGCCGAGGGCAGGTTGCATCATTTCTCTTGGAAGGGAGTCCTATAGTAGCTACAGTACTCTGATACTTCTAGTCCAACCTATTGCTGAAGCCCAAGGTAAGGGAGGTGTACTAGTCAATGGACTTGTATTAGTGAAGGTGTATCCTCCTAGGGTGGAGCAGGTGTGTGGGGAATGAGGGTCTATGTGTTGTGGGCATAAGTGGCTCCCAAGATAAAAGATACTTCCTATTTCTTTGTGGAACTTCCTTGTTGTCCTTGCCAAGCCTAGAATTACCTTTCCCGGTAGAGTTTAGTCCCAGCTCAAGGGTGACCTACTGCTGAGAGTGATGAGCAGTGCGGTCTAAGGCTGGGAGGTTCGTGGAAGGTCTGCACATAATTGATGGATTTACTATAGCTAAAATATAGGTATCATTTCTGTGTTTAATTATGTATTTTATGCATGTTTGGATTACTTGAAATGTATCATGTGTTCTATTGCATGTGGAATTACTATTAATATTGATTGCATGTGTATGGTAGCAATAATTATGTGTTTATTTTGAACAAGTGTTTTAATTTCATTAAAATGCATATATATATCATATAAGTGTTTATTCCGCATGGTATCATTACCCGGTGTCTGGAGGGCTGGGGATGTTATAATATGGTATTAGAGCATGGTTACAACACTAATCTTGGATGGGCCATGTTAGTGGAAGTTGAAGCAAGAGTTCCAGAAGGAGTTGTTGTTGAAATGGAAAAAACTCAAAGTCCTGACCCAAGGTTTCAACGCGGAGCCTGAATGGGCTAGGTAAGTGGTCATTGGACCCAAGGTTTCAAGAGAAAATTGTGTCTGGAGGACCAATTTCGAACCTCAGAACCTTTCTGAGTTCCAAGAAGTTAGCTTGGTCATGTTACGAAGCTCAAGAGGAATAGAGGTATCGTAAAACCACGACAGAAGTGGTGTTGGACCGTAGGGTAATGTGGCCCTTGGGATCTATTCGGGAGAAGGAGAATCCCTTGTGACTGCCAGATCTGGGGAAGGTACAAAGGATTTAACCTGGAAGCCCTTTGAACTTCGTGACTTTGGTGAAGTTGATGCAAAATAAGAGAAATCTCGAAGCTTTGAAGCCCCGAAGTGGATCTACACTGTAGATATGGAGAGGAGAGATCAACCGTTGGATTAACCAATGTTGAAAGGTCAACGCAGTAGTGAAGGGAGAAAGATTGTGAAGCTCCTAAGTCCATAGTTAATCTAGACAATCTATCAAGAGGGATGCATGTCAATAGATCTGAGACTTCAGGGAAATTCACTTTGGAGGATTTCAAGTGTGCAGTGTGATAAACTCCCAAAATCCCGAAGGTTGAAGTATATCACAACCATCCATTGAGAAGGACACGCGTCAAGAGATTCTGTACTTTGGGTGAAAGCACTTCGTGAGAAGGAAAGTGTTGTGATTTTGAAACTACTGAAGCCCGAAGTGCCGAAGTCACTCATAGTTTTTGATCGTGAAGGAGGACATGCGTCAGTAGATCATGAACTCTGGGGAAAAAAAGCATCACAGGAAAAAGCTAGCATAGAGGAGTTGAAACTCCCAAAGTCTGTAGCCCCGAAGACCGAAAGTGGTGATTCATGATGACATCACCTAGAGGTGGCGTGGACACATGGAATGTGTGCCAAGTGTTAGTGGGTTTCAAACCCTTGGAAGATTGAAATGGCATTTGGAATGTAGTGTGTGGGCCACATATCAACGGTTAGTATTCCTCTATGTGGCATTCTGTATGAGTAAGGTTAGTGGGGCCCAAGGTTACATAATGTAGTTAAAGGTTCGAAGACCCATAGTGGAGTTGATCACAATACATCAAGATCAACGACCAAGAGGAATTGTGAGGACCCAAGTTGCATGGAAGTTAATTATCCAAGGCGGTCTTGCAATCCAAACCACAGTTTAACCAAGGGGTTACATGTCAATGTCAGAAGAATTGCGGGATGGAAGGCGGGTTACTCCAAACCACCATTGCATGCCCCCACAGTTGGAAAACGTTAAGTGATGGGACGTAATTACATCACCAAAGGTGATTAGGAATATTCAGAGATTAAAAGTTTGGATGTGCGGATGCGAGATCCTCCGAAGCTCCGAAGTTCCAAAGACCTGAAGTCCGAGGACTCAGACGCCTGAGGTTACATAATAAGAGTCATCCATAGTATGTTCATTAGACATGGATGGTTGATCCACCCTACGTCGCAAGTTTGGTAATGTGGAACTCCGAGAGTTTTTTGTGTGGTGCTTTGAAACCTTTCGAAGCCGAAGGCCCAAATAAGCACCTAGTGACCTAGCGCTTGTTCATGGCTCGTGATTGCATGGGTTGGGGATTGAGAGAAAGGGGCTAGTGCCCGAAATTTATTACATAGCAGAGAAGAGATCAGAAAGAAAATGAAATCTGAACGTTTTCTTAAATTAGAATGGTTTATGAATGTTGTGAGATTTGTTAAGGAATGATGGCCTGACAAATTCTGGTTGACTACACATTGTGTTTGCAGAGTTCAACGAGTGTCATAAACAAATCAAATTTTCACAGAGAACTTTGGAGACACTCACAGAGATAATAGAAAATCATTTTTCTTGCATATAGTGTGTTTATGTATTTGTGTTCATTATTATGTTTTTATATGTTGTTCATGGTTTGAATGCGTAAACTGGCGAACTATTGAATAAGTTTCAATTGTTTCTCTTCTTTGAGTTTTCGAGTGCAAGCAGTGCACATTGTCCCCAAGGAGTGCATTGACAGAGGTAAGTTAACCTCAGAGAAGCTCAAGAAAGATACCATTCAACCTTCATCAGTAGAAGTGCAAGGAGTGCATAGGGAGAAATTTGTGTTGAGTTTAGAGAGAGCTAGAGTCACTGAGAACTTTTTAGGGCTCTGCCAAGTAGGCATCGAGCGAGTGCAAGTGTGCATAGAGAGAACTTTTTGTTGAGTTCAGGGAGAAGTGTATAAGAGGTAGATACTCATAGAGTTGTTGAACACTCTGTAGAAAACGCTCAACAAGGTGTTCTTTGAATAGAAGGTTTCCAGAAGGGCATAAAGTTTTCACTACTAGAGCTACAGCCGCCGTTTGATATCGAGATAGATGATTCAGACTATGTTGTGGGCATCGTTCTCACTCAGCACAACCACCCTGTGGCCTATCATAGTGAGACACTATTAGATGTTGTCAGTAAATACGCTACTTACGACAAATAAATGTAATCCATTGTGCATGTCTATCGCCAGTGGAGACATTACATTCTTGGGAAGGAGACAATCATCCAAACTGATCATAAACCACTGAAATTCATGCAGACACAAGGAAAATTGCAGAATGACCACCATAAAAAGTGGTCCACATACTTGCAAAAATTCCACCTCAACATCAAGTATAAAACATGAAGCACCAATCGTGTCTATGATTTCCTCAGCAGATTGCCAGTCGCGAAACTCACCACGGTGCTAGACTCTTACGGCCATGAGACCTCTGGATGGCCCCAACTCTATGAGATAGACCCGGACTTCACCACCACCTACCAAATGTTGGGTGCAAATGTAGTTGTCAATAATTTCCATCTTCGGGATGGGTTGTTGTGTCTTTTGGGCCATATTTGTGTTCCATCAAGCGAGTGAACGAAGATGATCTGGGAAGCCCACTATAGTCGGGTGGCAGGACACTTAGATGTCGAAAAGACAGTCATGATGCTACAAAAACATTTCTACTGGCCAAAACTTCGACAGGAGGTCCACAAGTATATTAGGTCCTTCATTGCCTACGATATTACCAAACTGACCACTAAGAAATAGGGCCTGTACACCCCTCTTCCTACTCCTGACAGGCCATGGGAATCCATCTCAATGGACTACATGTTGGGCCTCCCATCAACCAAGTGGGGAAATGACTATTTTTTGTTGTTGTTGATCTCTTTTCTAAGATGGTGATTTTGGTTGCCTACAAGAAGAGCATCACAGCAGAGGCCACTACCAAGATCTTCTTTGAACAAATCAAGGTACATTTTGGAATCCCATAAACCATTGTCTCAGATCAGGATATTCGATTTCTCAGCACATTTTGGTCGAGCCTCTGGTCACTACTGGACACCAAGCTCACCAAATCCACAGCCTTCCACTCCCAGACACATGGCCAAACCGAGGTCGTAAATCGAATGATTGTGCATATCCTTCGCATGTATAATTCAAAGCACCCTCGCACATGGGATGAGAGCCTTCCCTATTTCCAGCATAGATACAACCAAGCCCTACA
>JASDQU010374249.1:87824-100948 GCA_032191745.1 Picea mariana | reverse complement strand
AAGGGCCAACTACAAGCTCGGGCTAAAACAATGAGAAAGTTGAGGAATTGTTTCCTCATCTTCTACAAAACTAAATTTTTTGGAGACCAAAAAGCCTCCCAAAATGGGAAGGTATGATCTAAAATGGATCTACATAAATACCATATGAATTATTAATGCTCTAGATTGGGTAGATTAGGATTCAAGCATCTCAAAGATGACCTTGATTTTGTCAAATTTCATGGCATTAATTTCCAACTCATTATTAGGCCCTAAATAGTATTTTTTGTCCCTACGATGCTTTAGGATTGTCGTGGGATTACCTAAGCCTTGACAAAAATTGTTCTTCATTGAGATATTTCCAACGAGCTATCATGCACCTAAAACACAATTCATATGATAAATTTTGGGCCCCAACAAGCCTAACGATCCAAATATTTCCCACATGTCCAAGTGGTGACCATATCATCTTATGATTAGTCGAATATGAAGAATTAGTAATGTGTATGGATCCACTAAAGACTTCTAGAAACATCATGGAGGTTCCAAGAGAATTTGAAAACCCTAAACCTAACCCTAACTTAATTTTGGGGATCAAAAACCTAGAAAGAGGAGAAAAGAGGGTTCGTTTTTTGACTAATCGTAGCTTATTCCATAGTATGTGCAGGAGTGTGGAGAAGGTGCTAACAGAGCATAGAGAACAAACATATTGTAAATGACTATAGAAGACCATAGTGTCTCATAACTTCACAGTAAGCTTGGAAAGCAATATATTCTTTATTGTAATCTCCATAATATAAGAAGACAAAAGGTGCAATTCTTCATTGAATATTGGTTTTCCCCCATGGGTTTCCAAGCTAAATATTTGTGTTCCATTGTGTGTCTTTCTATTGTAGTTTATTTCATATGTCGAGTTGTTAAAGATTCTGAATTCTGAGTTTTCATTTTTGTTGAAGTATAAAAAATACAAAAATATAGTCACATAGTTGAGCATAGGCTCATTGTACTCATTTTAAGTTTAGATATATTTTGGTGAGCAAACCATTGGAATATCCAAGGCAATTTATAGATCATTTTGAGGAGAAGACAATCACTAGAAATAAGAATGAGGACACTGATGTCCAATGAGAAAATTCTTGAGGCTCTAAATTGGATGGAGAGTGGCCTCAAATAGAGAGATAAGCACATCCAACAAGACAGAGCAACTTCAAACAAAAGGTCTTGGGTGCTTTAGACCAAATTGTATCCACTTGCACCAAAATCACTACTTTAATTTCAATGGGAAGGTCATGTTGGTTGACAACATGTTTGAATACATAATACATCGGCTAATATACATGAGGAACCAATAAGTCTTATGAAGGAACAATGATTCAATATTCAAAATCAATGTAGGATTTTTGTGTCAAGAGTTTTTGGTCTCACAAATAAAAAAATCTTATGTATAGTGTTTGATTATGTTTAACTTAAAAATTAAATGATTATTATTATTTCAAATATATATATTTTTTGTAAGTAATCCGAGAAACTTATATTAGCATAGAGTGTACAAAAAGGCATGTTGGTGGCCTGCCACTTGGGAAACCAGCACAGCAGCAGTGCAAGAGTTTATCAACTTTAACATAAGAGAAATGTATGAAAGTGCCTGAGAAACTACTACTATTGTAGCTAAGACTAAAAGTAAGCCTGAAAGACTGACTATATGATTGACTTTGATCAAAACACTGGTTCAAAATTAACAAAAGAGTAGCTATCATAAAAATCAAGAGTGGGAGGGGCTCGACCTCCTGATGCACTTGATTGGCAGGCACTGTTGTTGTTTCCAGATCCAAGTTGGCGAGTTGCTTGGCCAAGAGGTTGATCTTGGTTTCCAGATGCTTGAGTTGAACTTGAATTTTGTCCATCTGGAGGGCGAGCTCCTCCTTCTCATCCTTCCTATCCACCAAAACCCGATCGAGGACCAACTTCATGTACCAATAGAGTTTAATGGTTCGGAAATAATCGTACTCTCTGGCATGTGTTGATGATTACAGTTGTGTGAGACATCTTCCAGGACACAAACCTGAGAGAGAGCCCCTAAGATGGGTGTGTGGTTCCTATCTGAGACAGAACTAGAACATAGTGATGGCCTCCTCCTTACATAGAGTTGAAAAGAACTCCAGATGATTCTCTTGTGTAACGCAGAAAGAAAGAAGATCTGTTGAGTTGGACGTGTCTGTGGCTGAGTACAAGGTGAACGTGTGAATTCCCATGAGCTGGGTGCATCGTTATGAGACAGAGATGAAAACGATGTATTAGCCTCCTCTGAGCAAAGAGTTGAGATGATGAACTCCAGATGACTCTCCTGTGTAATGCAATGGGAAAGAAGATCCATTGAGTTGGGTGAGCATAGGTGAATGTGATCCTAGTGGTTGAGCACTAGTGAGTGTGGTTCTCCTGTGAGACGCAGTGAGAGAGAGATATGGACATCCTTATGGAAGTGCCCCTAGTGGCTGAGCACTAGTGGCTGTATGAGATCCCTTGCTATATTGTTCAAGAGTCAGACTTACCTGTAACCCTATTGATTATGTAAAAGCTACAAGTCGGCCCCACCTTAATGTAAAAGATAATTAATATGGCAATTATTAATTATATTTTGAGTTATTGATGTCAACCCTATTGTGCCAATAGACACATCATTTGATGTGACAAGTCTTATATAAATAAAGGTGAATCCCCATTGAGGAAATACACTAATCATGGTGTCATCTCATGATTTCAGAAGTTGTGGTCTGAAATTATGAGAATTACAGCACCCTCTTGTGTGTTAGTTTTGGTGATGGTGTGGGAGGTCTTTCTCTTGAAGAATATAGCAAAGGATTGGTTGGGTTTTCTTCCCTTTTTGAGAAGGGTTTCCTGAGATACTTCTTGTGTTCTTGTGCATGGTTATTCTTCTTGTGATCTTGGTTTGCTGTAGTAGTTATGGTTCAAGTAAAATTAAACAGAAAATTTTAAAGTAAATCCATGAGCCATAGCTCATTGAAAATCTAACATGGTATCAGAGAAGGTCATGAAGATGACCATTGCACAATTGAAGAAAGGTTGCCAAAACCTTTACCATTTATATAAGAAAATAAGTTCAGACTCCTTTTTTATTTTCTATGGAGATTTGATGACCTCAGTCCAGCCAAAAAGAGGGATCGGCTGAAGCTTTCAGTTTTGTGTTTTTGAACAGCACTGTGAAAAGGAGAATAGCATATTGTGGCTAAGTGTTTTTTTAGGTCTGTGATACAATCCTAAGGAGGATGAAGCCTACCGCACATCCATTATGTCAAATTCTATGTTCTTGAGGAGCAAGCCTACCCTAGACTGTAGGATGTTTTTTTATTATATGGTTGCAGGATACTTTGTTTTTGTATAGATTGCTGACTGGTTTTGGAGTGGGAGATCCCAAAAACTGATTGCAACAGTCCCCTTTCCTCCTGCAGTCCACCTGTAGCAACCCTACATACCTGCAGTTGTCATTCTTCAGCAGACTAAGCTCTCCAACCACCTGCGGCTAGACTCCCTTTGTTGGTCGAGCCTCCCTAGGACCCGTGGTTGGGCTCCAAGGACCTGCAGCTACCTATTCTTTGTTGGTCAAGCCCTCTAACACTTGTGGCTGCCTCAGAATTGTAGGTTGAGCCATCCCACAAACCTATGGATGCCCTCCTTTACTGGTTGAGCCCTCCCATAGACTTCTCTATCACTATTGGTATTATTTTGGCATATTTATGTGGGCTATTTGTTGTCTAGAGGTCTTTGGCAATTGCTAGTGTAAACCCTACAAGCATCTAGCAACAGTTTGAAGGCTGGAAAAGGGTAGCAACAACAAAGTAAAGGGATCGGCCTATTGAAAGAAGGTTGCCACAATAATACCCTAACAGTAGACCCTTAATAAAGAGGGGTCGGACCCCTTCTAAAGTAAAATTAAGACTATCGCAAGTGAAGGTGAAGGTTGCCACAATCTAAGGCAATATCCAAATCTGAGGCAGTATCCAAATTCTTGAAGTGAAAGTGAAGGTTGCCACAAGCCAAGAGAACTTCGGGGTTTATGTTTTTGTTTTTAGACAAAATCTCAGGTCTGGTATAAATGTGTGATGCTACCCTAAAATGACGTAACCCAAATCGAAGAAAGACCAATGTTGAAGCACTTGTAAATAATTTTCGTCACAAAGTGACTAAAGCCAACCAATAAGCATTTGCTATGAACTCCATTTGAATCCAACGCTTTGTTAGGAACAAAAATGCAAGATGCATCTCTCCTTTGACCAATGCTCAGAGCTTCATCTTCAGCAGCAGGTTTATAAACGACATCAGGGGGGGAAGAAGACATTCTATGGTGTGACAGAATCTTGCAAATAGTCCTCTACATGAGTGGATAGACATTTCCTGTTGTAGATCTTGCCCAAGGTTGCAGCCTTTGGATGACATGTTGGATGTATAGGTGCTCAGTTTAATATTCAACCCAAAAGTGATGGAGATACCAGCATACAACTATCCATATTTTGACATATCCATGTTCTATACGATGATCAAACACTGGGGAAAAGGACATTAGATTGATGAAGTGTTGAAGTGGCTGCATTGGTTGACTGACTTCATCTAACAACTCATTCACCTGTGCAGATGATCTTGTAGCAATAAATCTTTGATTACAATCCTGAGCTACAAGGTTGATGCAGAAACCTGTATAGAACAAAAGTAGCTACAGGGGCCAACAAGTCTCGTTTTAGAGTATAGCAGTGGTCGGTGGCCACAACAAGCTACAACAATATAATGTGCCTTCTAGTCTATGGCAACCAAGCAGAACCTCCATTGGTGTACACTCTCAAGTATGCACTTGTATACACATTATTTGCATCATTGACATAAGGGTACTTGAAGGAAGAACGAACCCTTGGTGAAATCATGGACCCAGAAAGGTCTCAGTGCATTTAGAAGAACACCACACTGGAAGTGAAGACTCCAGGTTTGATTGTTTTAATTATCATGCTACATTACAAGTAGGTGTTGTAGCTATGACAACAATCCTTAAATTTATTTTATTCTAGAGATGTACTCATGAATCTCCTCTAGGAGATATTCTTGTCTTGTTTCCTTTTGTTTGTTTCCTTGTTCCATGCAGGTTAATAACAAAGGAAGATGTTTTTCCTTCAAGACTTCAGAGGGAGTCACTTGACTCAAAGGGAGTCAAAACTATATGAGAAGAAGGAAAAGACAAATACCTTCTCCCCCTCAGCACTTCAGAGGGAGACAGCCATTGATACAGTTGATCTAGTTGTTTCAGTTAATATTCCCAGGGACTTTACAGTAGACCATAAAAGGCCTGTCTGGGCTTGAAAAACTTTGCAAAAGGCAGAAAGACATGCATCTGATGGAAGTGTCGAGAAATACAAAACGAAACTTGTAGTCAAAAGATTATCACAAGTAGAGGGAGTGAACTATGATGAGACATATTGATCCAGTAGCCCGATGCACTCCCATCTGCACTACCATCCATGAATTGGAAACTACATTAGATAGATGGATTTTTTTATGAAGTTTGGGTTTCACCAAGAGTGTTGTTGATCCAAACCTATACTATTACATTGTTGGTGAAGAGAGCTTGATTTTGATGACTTATTCAAGAAGTCGTGTCGTTACAAGAAAGCTTTGACCTTTGATTTCGAGATGAAGGATCTAGGTATGACGCACTACTTCTTGGGACAAGAAATATGACAAAGGACCAATAAGACTTTTCCTAAGTCAAGGAAAATATACATTGGGGATATTAAAGAAGTTCAGTATGACAGAATGCAAATCCATGTCTACACCGATGGTGGTGGATTTGACAAAAAATAAATCATGATGATTCAAATGAGATTGATCCACATGTGTACCGACATGATTGGATCATTGATGTATCTGGTTAACACCAGACCTAATATATGATATGCAACGAATGTGCTTAGTCAATCCATAAGTCAGTCGAGACAGACTCACTGGATAACAGTAAAACATGTATTAAGATATATATATATATATATATATATATATATACGAGGAACAGTTGGATATGGCCTGAGATATGCCTCCAGTGTGAACTTGCGTTTGTAGGGATAAGTCAATACAGATTGAGCAAAGAGTACAATACACCGGAAGAGCACATCTGGTTGTTGTTTTACCTTGGAGTTTACCATGGTTTCCTGTTGCAGCAAGAAACAAAACTCTGTGGTCTTGAGTACTGCTAAAGCAAAATATATAACATTGAGTGTGGCAGTCTGTGAAGCAGTGTGGCTTCTGACAGATTTACTTGATCATGAGATGGATCCTATTATTACTTGTGATAACCAGAGTTGTGTGAAGCTCTCTGAGAACCATGTGTTTCATGATAGATCGAAACACATTGAGATAAAATATCATTATATTATAGACATGTTGCAGAGGAAAGAAGTACACGTCCAGTATCTTCCTACACATGAGAAGATTGCAGATATCTTCACCAAACCGCTTGCCAATACGAAGTTCGAGTACTTTTGTGAGAAACTAGCTTCGTGGAGATTACCTCCCTAGTTAAGAGGGAGTGTTGATGATTACAGCTACGACAAAGTTTGAATACTTCCATGCGAGACTTGCCCTGATGGAGAATGCATCCCTAGTTGAGAGGGAGTGTTGATGATTACAGCTGCGTGAGACATCCTCCAGGACACAAACCTGAGAGAGAGCCCCTGAGATGGGTGTAGGGTTCCTATCTGAGACAGAACTGGAACGTAGTGATGGCTTCCTCCTTACAGAGAGCTGAGAAGAACTCCAGATGATTCTCCTATGTAATGCAGTGAGAAAGGAGATATGTTGAGTTGGACGTGCATGTGGCTGAGCACAAGGTGAACTTGTGAATTCCCATGAGTTGGGTGCATCGTTATGAGACAGGGATGAAGATGATGCATTAGCCTCCTCTGAGCAGAGAATTGAGATGATGAACTCCATATGACTCTCCTGTGTAATTCAGTGGGAAAGAAGATCTGTTGAGTTGGACGTGCCTGTGGATGAGCACAGGTGAACGTGATCCTAGTGGTTGAGCACTGGTGAGTGTGGTTCTCCTGTGAGACGCAGTGAAATAGAGATATGAACATTCTTATGGATGTGCCCCTAGTGGCTGAGCACTAGTGGGTGTATGAAATCCCTTGCTATATTGTTCAAGAGTCAGACTTACCTGTAACCCTATTGATTATGAAAAGGGTACATTTCGGCCCCACCTTAATGTAAAAGATAATTAATATGGTAATTATTAATTATATTTTTAGTTATTGATGTCGTCCCTATTGTGCCAATAGACACATCATTTGATGTGACAAGTCTTATATAAATAAAGGTGAATCTCCATTGAGGAAATACACTAATCATGGTGTCATCTCATGATTTCAAAAGTTGTGGTCTAAAATTATGAGAATTACAACACCCTCTTGTGTGCTAGTTTTGGTGATGGTGTGGGAGGTCTTTCTCTTGAAGAATATAGCAAAGGATTGGTTGAGTTTTCTTCCCTTGTTGAGAAGGGTTTCCTGAGATACTTCTTGTGTTCTTGTGCATGGTTATTCTTCTTGTGATCTTGATTTGCTGCAGTAGTTATGGTTCAAGTAAAACTAAATAGAAAACTTTAAAGTAAATCCATGAGCCATAGCTCATTGAAAATATAACAGCCTAAACCTCCCCCCCACATCCGAAATGCATGAACTGACTTCCGCGTAGATTTCATCATTGGTCACGAATCAACACAGGACTCGAACATCAGCGTCGACCAGGTCAATATATTCTTGGATGTCTTGAGGGGTATGGACTCTGTATTCTTCAACATCGTGTTCCGCAGCTGCAATGAGGTGAGAACCCGCATGGCGTCCAGTTGAGGAGGGGTTTCCTCTCCCGCGACCATGTCTGGACTTGTCGCCTTGAGGCATCGTGGACGTAGGGGCAAAGGGAGTTACGGGACGAAAGGTGGCAAGGATTGAGGAAATGCATCACAGAATGCAAGGGACGAGACCCAAAGAGCGTGACAAATGCGGGAAGACCAACACTTAGAGCCCGAGCTTTGAGGGTGATGATAGCTATAAATGCTTCATGCCTTGTAAGCTGGGATGAAAACCGGGAAAGGTCCATTCTGGAAATGGTTGTGAGGTTGTATGACTATGATTGACAGATCCATTATGGTGGTGTTTGGGTGAGTACAAACGGAGTGCAACCAAGGTACCAACGTCGCAAGCGAGATGATCAACACAACCGGGTGAGGGCACTGTTCGCAAGTAGGAGAACACTAAACTCATGAGAGGTGGTCATGGTGCCATGATATAAGTACAGGTGGGGGACACGTGGTCGCGGTGGTCGTTTGAGGCGACGCATGTTAGCTAGCCTCAAGGGACCCGAGGTTGATCACTTCCCGACTACCCGATCCGAGGATTATTTCAAATATTATTATTATTATTAAAAATAATGTTTAATTTTACATGTTTTAATAATTTGTTTATATATATATATATATATATATATGATTTTTTTTAATAAAATATTAACATCATCGTTAATGTGTTCTAAACTAGCTGATAGAAATTCCTCCATTTATGATGCATGTAAAATAATTTATACAAAATATCTGAAACATAATAAATAAATACAATGTACAATCCATTGTACAATTTCATCCGTATTCATCATGATTTGGAATAATGACTACACACATAGGCCTTGGCCTTGGTCAATTATGTATAGGATAGATAATCCAAATGCTAGCAGGCCAATCTTATATTTGAAGTCAGTATTTTGAGTCCCTATGGCACATCCAATAACAACGGCTAAACTAATACGACCACCATTTTGATGTCCTCGTTTTTGTCGTGTAAGATAATTTAATTTACATATACATAAAAAGATTAAATGATGACAATGCATAAGTATTATTTACATCAACATGTTTCATACAACTTGTAATTTTTCATCGATTTCTGTGATTCTCTAATAAAATATGGAATGAAATAAAAATAAATGATGAAGAAAAAATGCAATTGGTCAAATAACATCGGATCTGAGAAATTTTACAGATCGCCAGACGGTGCGAATTAAAAGCTCAGAAGAAGCGAGCCAGTATGAAGTTCAGCGGGGCAGAAATTATTTCTTTCCTGTATCATTTTATAATTTATTTAATATTAGTTTAAATGTTATATGAATTTAATTATTTAAAATGTGGTATAATAAAATTATAAGTATGATATTTTTTAAAAATGATAATTAAATTTGAATGATAAAAAATTAGCACAGCTGTTAACTCACGGCTGAGAATTGCACTCAATGTAATCCGTCTGTGGTAATATGAAATGTTTGACTACATTAGGTTGATAAATGGAACCCCTGGGTATTAGACTGGGCATTTATTTAGATGTCACAGTTTAATCCTACTTAATCATTTAAACGTGGCAATTATATATCCTTACAGTAATTTTTTAATGTGATTACGTAAATGTTAAAAAGTAAACATGTTAACGGATGCCTTGATAAATGCAAGAAAGTTATGAACAATAAATCTGACCCATTGATTTTGGAGGACTACTAAGAATATGTCAGCATCTTCAATGCATAGCCATCAAATTAGGGTTTAAAGTTAAATAAGATTAAAAAATCATTAATTGTGCCTATTATCAATAGGTGTACGCGTTTCAACGTAATTAAACTTATTCTTAAAAAAAAATCAATGTACACTCACCCAATAATGCCCTTAAAAAGCTATAAATACATTCAGCCATCCAAAAAAACATCAAAACCTGCCCAGAAACGCCCTTAAAAATCTATAAATACATTCATCCATTCTAGAAACATTAAAATCTTGGCAAAGTTTCAAAGCCTCCCATTTCAATATGCACAGATTACATACCAAGAAAACTTGAAACCCAAAATGAAATACACAGTTATTTCAACATCTCAAAACGGTTTCCTTGTTACAGTGAACAGTAGCCGAAGGAATCCAACAAGAACACAAACAAACATTCCACCGTCGATCAGAACGGTTCTTCTGTTATTTAACATATCAATCAAAAGACGGCAGATTYTGCTCAAACCTTGCCATTTACAGGTTGCTTCTCTGCATCRAGAGGAGATTTATCCGGATATGTAATAGAAATAAGCTTCAATCTGTATTCCTCTTTATCTTCCTCGGAACCCTTACAATCTTTTGCGTTTATCTGACCTGGACAGTAGCTATCGGCGGGCTCTAGCTGTGAAATTGCTATGAGGGAATCCCTAGTTTCTTCAGGGRAATCCGGCCTTACATTCATTTGTAGAGGATCCATTAACAACCCCCTTATTTTTCCGTCAAATTATGTACCCTAATCTTCCGATCTATCACCCSCAACGCCGAAACCCCCAAATAAAACAAGCAAATAAGACTTTATTGAAATTCAAAACAGCCACACACAGAAATTCGATAAATGTCACTTGTAATCCATAAAAACACTATTACGGATTTTGGCTACTCACCTTCTACTCCTTGTGGCCGTGAGACTTTGCGAATCCTGGCTTTCCGGAGATTAAAATCCTCGTGTGTGTGAAACTTTGCAAATCCTGGCCTTTCGGAGATTAGAATTGCACTTATTCATGCGCTTTTCACAACAAGTGTTACTTGTGCTGCTTCTGTCAGGCTTTTCTGTCAGGCTTCCGGAATAATCCAGCCCCTATCCTTATCCAGACCGGCTAAGTCAGTCAATCCTTGTGGATGACCAGGCCCAGCTGATCTCATCATTATTTGTTTATTTCTCTCTGAAGGAGGCACCTAACTTTGGCCGGAGTCGGTAACACAGTGGGTGTGAAAGTCTTCGGACGGGCGTGGCTTCATAGGGAATCAAATAATGTTTAAATGAAAATGATTAATTAAGAATATTCTATATTAATTTGATTGATTTATACTATTATAGATCTATTTTAATTATGGATTTTTCAAGCATAGATCAAATCTCTAGAGCGGTAAACCTTTAACTTTTTCTCGATTCTCGAGTTTTGTATTCTAAAAAAGATTGACATCTTAAGAGATTTGATCTCTCTAAACACTTATAGATCCTCAATTAAAATGAGTCTATACTTATCTAATACATTAATATTAAAGTATTAAAAATATATTAATATATTTCTTAATATATTAATATATTTTATAATATATTAAGACATACTACATTATTGTTTTTGTGATACATTGATTGCAACAAAACAAATTCAAATCAATATATATTTTTAATATATTAACATTATAAAATATATTAAATTTAATAGATTTTATAATATATTAATGTTATAAAATATATTAAAATATTTCATTTTTTTAAATATATTGATGATGATTAAAGTCCACTGAGACCAAATTAGTTTATCGATTTTAAGAGAGTAAAGGATTACTTGTAATTCTTTAGAATTTTGTTTCTGTGTTTGAAAAGCATTAAGAGAAGTTTTCCAAGACCACCATAGTTTTGTTGAGTTAAAAGGTTAGGAAGGCTGGTAAGTGTGACAAATATTTTGAAAATGAGATCTAAT
This sequence comes from Picea mariana, assembly GCA_032191745.1. Classification (NCBI taxonomy): domain Eukaryota; kingdom Viridiplantae; phylum Streptophyta; class Pinopsida; order Pinales; family Pinaceae; genus Picea; species Picea mariana. Next base: position 89,410 of record JASDQU010374249.1, on the reverse strand, counting down.
CTGGATATAGGTTCGACAATCTAAGAGAAAATGTTTTTCATCTTCAACCTTCTTAGTGTCACAAAAGTGACACACTCTTTCATCCCATGGCGTTTTAGGAATTAACCAACCCCAAGTTTCACTATGGAGCTAGTGAGAATTTGTTTTTATCTTAGCAATGTTTATTTTTTTCTTTACACTTGTCAAAATAGAGAGATAATTTTGATCTTCTAGATTAGGGTTGATTACATCCTTATAATACCTTAATTTTCTTTTTTCCTCTAACTCTTTATCACACCACATTTTCTCCTTAAATTTTGATTTGATGATATTTTTAATAGTATAATTATTATGCAAAATGGTGTCTTCCATGATTCCCCAATAGCTTAGCCAAGATTGGGCATCTTTATGCCATCCTCGCTTGAGTTGATGGTGGTTACGATTGGATATTAAAGCAATTTTAAGAAGCTGCTTGTCTTCCATGTTGTTTAACTTGTTCTGATACATTAGGTATCTAGTCATAGTCGTGCTCTCAATGGGGAAAGGCTTGCCTCTAAGAGGAGGATGGGATAGGGTGTATTTCCTTTAATTTTAAGATTATAGGTTATAAAATTATTTTGTATTTGCTCTATTTTTTTCCAGGATTCACGAGACATACTACATCCCCAGAGTTCACATCCATAAAGAACAATAGGTGTAACAAGAGTCTCAAAGAGGAGTTTCTTCTTATCCAATATCCAAAGATCGATTGATTTACAATTGTTTTCAAGCCCATAATAAGTTTTCCATCTCCCTATAATCTTTTTCTCAATGCTATAATTTCAATTGAGCTTGTGGTAAATATCGATTCCAAGATATCTGTATGAAGTCACTTCCTCCAAGTTGTTATTGTCATATACGAAGGTATCATAAGTGATCTTATTGGATTTAATGATCGTGACCTTAGTCTTGTCAGTATTAACAATCATACCCTTATTGGGGACTCTCCGACATAAGAATGATATCATCAACATAAAGAAGAAGATTGATGACTATACCAATGAGAGTAGGGCTAACACAACTTGCTTCTTCCAAGCAATCTTCTAACTTGTCAATGTATATGCCAAAAAGGGTAGGGGATGAGGGACAACATTGCTTAACTCTAATATTGCAATTAATCTCTTTCGACCAGCCCTCCATGTTCTTAAACTTAGCAATAACGTTTTCATACAGCCTCATTGCAGTATCCCTCAACTCGAAAGGCACTTTTATCTCTTCTAACCTATTCCAAAGGCTTTTCCTGGGAACCATGTCATAAGTTTTTCTAAACTCAACAAAACAACAAAAAATATTGTTTTTAGTATTGTTGATCCAGGTGGATATTGGTGGCCACCCACTTGTTCCAAATTCCAACTGGCTCATCTTCACAGTTTTCAGTTCATCACGTTTCTCTCTAATGGGGACAATTCTTTGTAATTGTGGGTTCTGCACTTACATGTCTGTCCTAAAGCCCTACACAACATCCAGGTGGATATTGGTGGCTTCCCACCTATTCCAACTGACTTATTTTGGAATTTTTCATGCCAGTACATATTTTTGTACTTCCAGGGTCGTTTTGGGGCTCTAAA
>JASDQU010374249.1:63800-79717 GCA_032191745.1 Picea mariana | reverse complement strand
ATTCTACTGTCTCTGCCTATTTGTTGTTCTGTACTTCAGATCTAAAGGAATCTTGCATACATTTTTGAAAAGAGACTGATGTTTCTCACTTACTCTAAAAATCTAACACACATCCATAGGGATGTCCATATCTCTATCTCACTGCGTCTCACAGGAGAACCACATTCACTAGTGCTCGACCAATAGGATCACATTCACCTGTGCTCATCCACATGCACGTCCACTCAACAGATCTTTCCCACTGCATTACAAAAGAGAGTCATATGGAGTTCATCATCTCAACTCTCTGCTCAGAGGAGGCTAATACATCATCTTTATTTCTGTCTCATGACGATGCACCCAGCTCTATGGGAATTCACACGTTCACCTTATGCTCAACCACAAGCACGTCCAACTCAGCAGATCTCCTTTCTCACTGTTACACAGGAGAATCATCTGAAGTTCTTCTCAACTCTTTGTAAGGAGGAGCTCATCACTATGTTCCAGTTCTGTCTCAGATAGGAACCACACACCCAACTCATGGGCTTTCTCTCAAGTCGACTTAATCAGTCTGTGTCCTGGAGGATGTCTCACGCAGCTGTAATCATCAACACTCCCTCTCAGCTAGGGAGGCATTCTCCATCAGGCCAAGTCTTGCACAGAAGTACTCAAACTTTGTCTTGGTTGTAGTCATCAACACTCCCTCTCAACTAGAGAGTTATTCTTCACCAGGCCAGTTTGGTGAAGGTGTCTGCAATCTGTTCATGTGTAGGAAGGTATGGCACGTGTACTGCTTTCCTTTGCATCATGTCTTTGAAAATGATACGTTATCTCAACGTGTTTCAATCTATCATGAAACACAAGTTTCTCAAAGAGCTTCACACAGCTCTGGTTATAATCATAGAATCCATCTCATGATCAAGTAAATCTGTCAGAAGTTTATGAAGCCGCACTGCTTCGCACACTCAATGATATATACTTTGCTTCTGTGGTATTCAAAGCCACAAAGCTTTGTTTCCTGCTGCATCAGGAAACCATGAAAACCTTCACGGTAAAACAACAACCGGATGTTCTCTTCCGGTCCACTGTACTCTTTGCTCAATCTGTATCGGCATATCCTGCAAACTCAAGTTCACACTGGAGGCATATCTCAGGCCATATCCAATTGTGCCTCGTATATATCTCAATACATGCTTTACTGCTATCAAGTGAGTCTGTCTCAGTCGACTCATGGATTGACTAAGCATATTCACTGCATAGCATGAATCAGATCTAGTGTTAACCAAATACATCAATGATCCAATCAGTTGTGGATCAATCTTGTCTGAATCACTGTCAATCATTTTCTTCAAATCCAACACCGTGGATTTGCATTCTGTCATACTGAACTTCTTTAATATTCCCACTGTATATTTTCCTTGACTCAGGAAAATCTCATCGGTCCTCTGTCATACTTTTTGTCCCAAGTAGTGCATCATACTCAGATCCTTCATCTCGAAATCAAAAGTCAAAGCTTACTTGTATCCAACAACAAGGCTTTCTAAATAAGTCATCAAAATCATGTTCTCGTCACCAACATTGTAATAATATAGGTTTGGATCAGAAATACTCTTGCTGAAACCCAAAATCATCAAGAATCCATCCATCTGATATAGTTTCCAACTCATGGATGGTAGTACAAATGGGAGTGCATCAGGCTACTGGATCAATATGTCTCATCATAGTTCACTCCCTCTGCTTGTGAGAATCCTCTGACTACAAGTCTTGTTTTTGAATTTCTCGACACTTCCATCAGCTGCATGTCTTTCTGCCTCTTGCAGAATTTGTCAAGCCCAGACAGGCCTTTTATGGCTTACTGTAAAGTCCCTGGGAATATCAACTGAAACAGCTGGATCAACTGAATCAATGGTTGTCTCCCTCTGAACTGCTGAGGGGGACAAGGTATTTGTCTTTTCCTTCTTCTCAAATAATTTTGACTCCCTCTGAGTCAAGTGACTCCCTTTGAAATCTTGAAGGAGAAACATCTTCCTTTGTTGTTAACCTGCCTAAAACAAGGAAACAAACCAAAGGAAACAAGACAAAAATATCTCCTAGAGGAGATTTATGAGTACATCTCTAGAATCAAAACAATTTAAGGATTGTTGTCACAGCTACAACACCTACTTGTAATGTAGCATGATAATTTAAAACAATCAAACCTGGGGTCTTCACTTCCAGTGTGCTGTTCTTCTGAATGCACTGAGAGCTCTCTGGGTCCATGATTTCACCAAGGGTTCCTTCCTCCTGCAAGTACCCTTATGACAATGATGTATATAATATATATACAAGAGCATACCTGAGAGTGAACACCAATGGAGGTTCTGCTTCAATGTCATGATGAGCAATGACATTCCTCGCTTGTTTGCCTTGTAGCCATCTATACCACACAAGTCTCTGACGAAGTCTGCATCAACCTTTACAAGGTCATGTCCATTGTTGACTTTTAACAAAATTCCAAACACACTGTTGTAGCTATCCTTGTAGCTCTTGCTGCTACTCAACACTGTTACAACTTGACTTCGGATCTGTATTTAAGGGTTTCAATCTGGTCTGTAATCAACATCTTCAATGTACTTGGGCAAGTCATCAACATCCTTCTATGTTTGCTGGAATATAAACCAGCACCATCATTAAATACTTGCATCAATCAATGACATCAAAGGATGGCAGACTGGAGCAATAGGACAGCATAGATATAGCTCAGAAATTTGACTTGTCCATAGGTCTTTGTGTTTCAGTGAGTTTCATTGGTCCACTCTTTTCATCAATATCTTCAAGCGATTATAATTTCCTGTGGAGGGAACTTCAGGGGTAGATGGAACATCATAAGCAAGAGACAACACTTAATAAAATCCATCAATTTAGCATTTATTCATGCTTGAGACAGCACTAATAAAATCCAAAGATAATATTTTATATGCAAGAACTTGTCAACCAAAGATTGCCTCAGAATATCAATCTCCAACAGTTTTAAAAATCTGCCAGCTTTCAAATTTCTGTAATGCCATTTGAGTATGGCATAAGGGAGCTTGAGATCGGTTTTGGAGTCTGCTTACTAGACAAGGGTAATGGCCCTACTACTGTCCAAGAAGTCGGCCTTAATATAGGCTTTAAACTTAGCTTTCCTTTCTCAGAAAACCACCATTGAGACTGCTTCAAATCTGATATAATTTTCACCTCTTAGCAGCCTCGGAAATACCACTCAGAATTTAAACTTGGCATAGGTATGTAGTGTGGTTTTATGGCTGAGCTTATTCTCAAGTCTGTGGTCATCTTGTTTGGGCAGTCAGCCTTCCTCATGGATCTGCTGTTAGATACTTGTAGGGTTTACACCAGCAATTGCCAAAGGCCTCCAGGCAACGAATAGCCCACATAAATATGCCAACATAATACCAATAGTGACAGAGAAGTTCATGGGAAGACTCGGCCAGTAAAGGAGGGCAGCCATAGGTCTGTGGGAGGGCTCAGCCTACAATTCTGAGGCAGCCGCAAGTGTTAGAGGGCTCGGCCAACAGAGAATAGGTAGCCACAGGTCCTTGGAGCCCAGCCACAGGTCCTAGGGAGGCTCGGCCAGCAAAGGGAGTCTAGCCGCAGGTGGTTGGAGAGCTTAGTCTGCTGAAGAAGGACAGCTGCAGGTATATGGGGTTGCTACAGCTGGACAGCAGAAGGAAAGGGGACTGTTGCAATCAGTTTCTGGGATCTCCCACTCCAAAACCAGTCAGCAGTCTATACAAAAACAAGGCATCCTGTAACCATATAATAACAAAACATCCTGCGGTCTAGGGTAGGCTTCGGTCTCCTTAGGACTGTCTTACAGACCTCAAAAAAAAAAACTTAGCCACAGTCTGTTATTCCCCTTTTCACAGTGCTGTTCAAAAACACAGAACTGGAAGCTTCAGTCAGTCCCTCTTTATGGCTGGACTGAGGTCATCAAATCTCCACAGAAAATAAAAAAAAGAGTCTGGCCTTCTTTTCTTATATCAGTGGTAAAGGTTTTGGCAACCTTTCTTCAATTGTGCAATGGTCATCTCCAGGACCTGCTCTGATACCATGTTGGATTTTCAATGAGCTATGACTCATGTATCCTCTTTAAATTTATGTTTAACTATTACTTGAACCATAACTACTTGCAGCAAATCAAGATCACAAAAAGAATAACCATGCACAACAACACAATAAGTATCCTGGGAAACCCTTCTCAACAAGGGAAGAAAACCCAGCCAATCCTTTGCTATATTCCTCAAGAGAAAGACCTCCCACACCATCACCAAACCTAGCACACAAGAGGGTGCTGGAATTCTCATAATTTCAGACCACAACTTCTGAAATCATGAGATGACACAATGATAAGTGTGTTTCCTCAATGTGGATTCACCTTTATTTATATAAGACTTGTCACATCAAATGATGTGCCTTTTGGCACAATAGGGCCAACCTCAATAACTCAAAATATAATTAATAATTACCATATTAATTATCTTTTACATTACGGTGGGGCCGACCTGTACCCTTTACATTACAAATAGGGTTACAGGTAAGTCTGGGTTACAGGTAAGTCTGACTCTTGAACAATATAGCAAGGGATCTCATACACTCACTAGTGCTCAGCCACTAGGGGCACATCCATAGGGATGTCCATATCTCTATCTCACAGGAGAACCACACTCACTAGTGCTCGGCCACTAGGATCATGTTCACCTGTGCTCATCCACAGGCACGTCCACTCAATAGATCTTCTTTCCCACTGCATTACACAGGAGAGTCATCTGGAGTTTATCATCTCAACTCTCTGCTCAGAGGAGGCTAATACATCATCTTCATCTCTGTCTCATGATGATGCACCCATCTCTATGGGAATTCACACGTTCACCTTGTGCTCAGCCACAGGCACGTCCAACTCAGCAAATCTCCTTTCTCACTGCGTTACACAGGAGAATCATCTGGAGTTCTTCTCAACTCTCTGTAAGGAGGAGGTCATCACTACGTTCCAGTTTTGTCTCAGATAGGAACCACACACCCAACTCATGGGCTCTCTCTCAGGCCGACTTAATCAGTCTGTGTCCTGGAGGATGTCTCACGCAGTTGTAATCATCAACAAAATGTGAGTTTCGAATGAGAGGTACTATATTTGGGGCATATCATTGGAGCAAAAGGGGTACAATTTCATCAGGAAAAGATACAAACCATTCGAGATTGGTCAACACCCAGGAACATCACAGAGTTACGTGGATTTCTTGGTATTTACACCTATTATAGGAGGTTTGTTAAGGGTTTCTCACAACTTTTTGCGCCCTTGACTGATCTAACCAGGAAAGGAGCATTCAAGTGGACTGAAGTAGCTCAACAAACTTTCAACAAAATGAATAAAGTTATGAGCACATGTCCAGTCCTAGCATTACCAGACTTCTCTCAGCCCTTCATACTAGAGTGTGATGCATCAGGGGAAGGAATTGGGGCGGTCCTTATGTAGAACAGGCATCCTATTGCTTTTGAGAGCAGAAAACTAAGGGGGGCCGAGTTGTTGTAGACCATATATGATAAAGAGATGCTAGCTATCATGCATGCACTAGATAAGTTCAGACAGTACTTGGTGGGAGCCTTAAATACTTGGAGCAAAAAGATCTCAATGAAAGGCAACAGAAGTGGGCAAGCAAAATCCAAGCCTATGATTTTGGCATAGAATTTGTCAAAAGAAAGAATAATGTGGTAGCAGATGCATTATCTAGGAGGCCTACAACTTATGCTTTATCAGAAATCTCAGTTGACTGGAAATCGCATCTACTAGTAGAATATTCCAAAAACAGTTTGCTTGTGAGCTTATGGATGGGAAAATTCAGGATGAGAGGTTTCAGATTATAGATGATCTCATATACTATAAGGGGAGAATTTATATAGTGCCATAATCCAAATTTAAGGAAAGGGTGCTAAGAGCATTTCATGATTCACCAGTAGCAGGCACCAGGGGTTCCTCAAAACTTACAGGCAAATTAGACAAAAGATTTGCATGGAAGGGCCCCAAAGAAGATGTCATGCGCTACATCAGGGAGTGCACAACTTGTCAGCAAAACAAGGATGAGCACACTTATCCATCATGCTTGTTACAAGTTACAACCACTACCTATCCCAACACAGAAATGGGAGAGTATATCTATGGATTTCATCACAAGTTTGCCTAGGGTGCAGGGCAAGGATCGCATATTTGTAATTGTGGATCGATTGACCAAATTTGCGCATTTCTTCCCCATATCCATGGAGTATAGCATATCTCAGGTCGCAGAGTTGTTCTTCAGAGAAATCTTCAGGCTACATGGGTTGCCCAAGAATATTGTGAGTGACAGGGATAGCAGATTCATGAGCACTTTCTGGTAGGATTTATTCAAACTTGTTGGCACCAAATTGACTCCTAGCACGAGCTACCACCCTCAAACTGATGGACAAACAGAAATAGTCTATAAATGGGTGGAAGGGTATCTCAGAAATTATGTGGCAAGGCAACAAAGGGATTGGATCAAATGGATACATCTAGGGGAGTATTGTTACAACACTATGTTGGAGTTACTTCACACACACCTAGGATTTCTTTTTCCTAAGGTTTTCCTATGTTTATTAGTCATTATTCAGTCTCCTATATTTTAGGAAGAATATTCTCTTCAGTTCACACTTCAGTTTGATCAGTTGAGTGGAGTCTAGATGCCACATTGGTATTATCACCATGCAGCATTGGAATCATCACCAGCTAATGCGCATTGTCCTTGGGATCATCACCAGACTAGCACATTACTCATGATTCCCTGATCTTCTCCTCACTTCACTCTATTTCAGTCAGTTAACTGAAGACCAATAGACTAGTTAACTCAGCTAGGTGGCAGTTCACTCTCGTAATTGTCCGAGAGACTAGACTAGGTGGCAATTTACTCCCATAACTGTTGGTGTGTGTCCAGATCACTCTAGACCACCACTATGGTGCATTGGCTTCTCCTCCAGTGCGCATTGGTTGAGTTATACATAGTATATCATATGTAAATTATCATTCATTCATTTGGTTAATGAGAATTCTTCCGTTCTTTCTCTCTTGCTTCTCTTTTCTTCTATTTTCTCTGCAACTGTGTATGTCAATTCCCAGTTAGATCTATTTTGTGCAAGTTCAACACATTTACATGGTATCAAAGCCGACAGACTGCTAGGGAAAAGACACACCAAATTATTTTTTTGCAGGTACCGAAGATTGAAGACAGCGGAAAAATGTAATTTCCAAAAGAATCCATTCTTACACCTTACAACTTCTTTGCATGGAAGGAGAAGATGATAATGCATCTTCGAAGCAGAGGATTGTACAGGTTAACCATGAACACAGAGGCAGAACCAACATCAACCTTAGAAAAATCCAAGTATCTAAATCGAATGGATGAAGCGTTTGGAACAATATGCGGTCTCATTTCTCCTAAACTTCTCTTTCACATATCCTCCTATAAAACCCCCAATGAAGCCTGGACCACCATGGAAGGGCTTTTTGGCAATCAGGATGAGATGAGGGGACACATGCTCAAGGTGGAATTGCTCACATTGGATCCAAAAAGCTTCGACAATCTCCAAGATTTCTTTACCAAATATAAGGATTTCTTGTTGCAACTCAAGGCTTGCGAGGTTGATAAATCTAAGGAAGAGAAACAAATGGTTCTCACCATCTCTCCAAACTTGGTCCAGAATACTCAGTGTTTGTATCCACATTTCATTCAGTTAGATTTGCATCTGGATCTACCTGGAAGATGCCCTCTCTTGAAGACTTTATCGAGTCTCTGACACAAGAGAAGAGCAAGCTCATCAACATGGGAAAAATCAAAGGCGCGTGCACTCACTGTGCAAGACGACAGCGGTCATCAATATCATAAATCTAAAGATAAAGACAAAAGGAAAGCACATGCAAATCTGAAGAAGGAAGGGTACTCAAAACCCTTCAACGATGCCTCCGGATCCAAAGGTGGAAAGGGAAGAAAAGGGGAGAAATGCTCTTACTGCCATAAAGGATTCCATCCAGAATCCACATGTATGCAGAAACAGATAGATCTAATGACCCAAATACTTCAGCAAAACAACCTTGGAGATCGCATCCCCGAGGGTGCCAAGAAGAAGAAGCCAAAGATCAGAATCCCAGAAAAGACAATTCTAGCCATGCTTTGATTGCCACCAACTCCTCTCTTGATGCTTGGATCGTAGATTCAGGAGCATCACACCACATGGTTGCCACAAAAGAGGTCTATTCTTCATTGGATGCATGCAAAGGTCCTCCTATTCTGATGGGGGACAACTCACCAGTCGAGGTCACCGGCAAAGGAAGGATTGAACTCACAAATGGAAGCTTCAAGAATGTGTTGCACATTCCCAAACTTTCCGTCAATCTTCTCTCCATGTATCAGATGACTAACTCCAGCACTGGAAAGAGAGTCATATTCACACCTGATGCAGTGGATATCTATGACATGCAAACCAATTCCAGGATTGCTACTGGTGAGGTAAATCATCAATCTAGACTCTACACATTTTCTGAATTTATTGAACCAGATTCTACATTACTGCTTACCCATGCTGATGAAAGCAGTAGTATATGGCACGAAAGGTTTGGGCATTTAAATTTCAGATATATGCAACAGCTTAGCAAGTAGGGAATGGTCGATGGTCTACCCGACAATCACTTCTCCAAAGGCATTTGTGAGGGATGTGTTCTTGGAAAACACCCTCAAGAGAAATTTGACAAAGGAAAGACTCAGAGAGCTTCCTCTCCTTTAGATCTGATCCATAGTGACCTCATGGGCCCTTTTCCGCATCCATCAATCAGCAAAGCAAGCTACGTGCTCATTTTTGTTGATGATTTCTCATGCTTCACATGGATTTTCTTTCTCAAGAAAAAATGAGAGGTCTTTCAAAACCTCAAAGATTTCAAAGCCCTTGTTGAGACACAGTCAGGAAAGAAAATTAAAATCCTTCAAACTGATATCGGGGGAGAGTATGTCAACCATGAGATCCAGAATCTTTGTCATGAGGCAGGGATTCAGTTGCAGCACACAGTTACCTATACTCCACAGCAAAACAGAGTTGTTGAGCAGAAAAATAGATCTCTAAAAGAGATGGCATCTTGCATGCTACATGCAAAGTCACTTCCACAGAGATTATGGGCCGAAGCACTTAATTTTGCAACCTACATCCAAAACAGATCTCCCCATAGATATGTCAAGGACAAGACCCCCTACGATTCTTGGAGCGGCCTCAAACCAGAAGTGACCCACTTTCGTGTTTTCGGTTCACGTGCATGGGCTCGGATTCCCTCTGAAAAGAGGAAGGCACTTGATCCACAAAGCACAGAGTGTATCTTTGTTGGATACCCCAACGATGTGAAGGGATACAAGCTTATTGATCTTTCCTCGGAACGGCTCATCATTGAGCGAAGTGTCCAATTCGAGGAAAGTGTCTTGCATGTACCTCAGCAGTCGCATGCAAACACCTTTGTTCTTCCACCTGTCATAGATGATGAGCATGCACACGTCGACTCTTCTTTAGATGAGAGTTCTGATTCAAAGGATTCAGATAATCCAGATACAGAGTCAGTACAGTCAGATGCAAATTCAGTGCATCCAGATGCAAATGCAGAGCCAGAGCAAAGGCCCCTCTTCAGGATGCATGGGATCTTGTTGATGATCCAGTTGATACTAGGACTCGATCTGATTTCGAGGAGCCTCCTCTTACCCTCACTACCATTGAATCGTTTCCACCCAAGCATATTTTCTTGGTTTAGTCTTCAGATCCACAGTCTTATGGCGAGGCTGTTGGAAATCCCTTTTGGGAATCCGCCATGCAGGAGGAGTACAACTCCCTCCTCGAGAACCAGACTTGGGATCTGGTTCCCCTTCCTTCAGGAAGGAAACTTGTCAGGTGCAGATGGGTCTACAAGACCAAGAGCGCAGCGGATGGACAAATTAGCAGATACAAAGTCAGGCTAATTTCCAAAGGCTTTCAGCAGGAGGTGCATGGCATTGACTATGATGAGACCTTCGCTCCAGTAGCGAAGATGGATTCCATACGTTTGGCACTTGCCAATGCGGCAGCCAAGGAATGGGAAGCCCATCAGATGGATGTGAAGAATGCATTTCTTCACGACGATCTCTCTGAGGAGATCTATATGGAGCAGCCCCAGGGATTTATGCAAGATTCAACTTTGGTCTGTCGACTGAAGAAGTCTCTTTATGGCCTCAGGCAGGCTCCGAGGGCATGGTATGCCAAGATGGACTCCTATCTGTTATCACAGAACTTTGTACGTTGTAAGTCAGACCCGAATGTTTACATGCTCAGGACGACTGATTCACTTCTACTCCTAGTTTTGTATGTTGATGATTTGTTGATCACCGATTTCTCGACTTCAACGATTGCTGCAGTCGAGAGGATTCTACATGACAGGTTCTTGATGACAGACATGGGTCTGCTACATTTCTTCCTTGGACTCGAGATCAATCAGGATGCATCAGGCATCAAATTGTCTCAAGCCAAGTATGCACGAGATCTCCTTGAGAGATTTCACATGACAGACTACAAGTCTGCCCCAACTCCTTTCCTATCAGGAGTCAGACTTGAGGATGGCGGGGACACTCCACTGGCTGACAAAAAACTGTACAGACAGCTAGTGGGGAGCTTGTTGTATCTCACACACTCCAGACCAGACCTCTCCTATGCAATTGGCGCAGTTTCCAGGTTCATGCAGGAGCTGCATGAGCTACATTGGAAGGTTGCAAAGCATATCCTTCAATACGTATAGGGCACCATCACCTTTGAGATTCACTATTCAGCAGACTCTACATTGGACCTCATCAGGTTCACTGATTCTGACTGGGCTGGCGATAGCATTGATCGCAAGTCCACATCTGGTTACTCACTTAGTCTTGGTTCCGGGCCTATCTGCTAGTCGAGCAAGAAGCAGGTTGCTATTGCTCTATCTTCAGTCGAGGCAGAGTACGGAGGGGTAATTAACATAACCATTCAGGCTATGTGGCTACAACATTTTCTCACTGAGTTGAGCATTCAATTTCTTCGGTCGATCGTCATCTGGTGTGACAACCAGAGCACTTTGAAGTTCTCCAGAGATCCAGTTTAGAGGAAACGAACGAAGCACATCGAGATCCACATGCACTACATCCGAGACTTAGTACACGAGGGGATCATCGACCTGCAATTTTGTCCTTCAGCAGAACAAACTGCAGACATCTTCACCAAGACCTTCACTGAGCAGAAGTTCCATTCTCTGCGAAGTCGTCTTGGAGTGAAGGACACAGTTGCCTAGCAACTGCCAGTTCTTCTTTTTACATACATTGTACTTTGAGGGGGGTTTTTTCCCATGAGGTTTTCCCTCTTTCCTTGCTTATTTCAATGTATTTTTTGTATTTGGGTACCTAACATGGCCTCATTGTCGGGACCCATTCTTTATGTTCACCATAGTGATGTTCAGGGGGGGTGTTGGAGTTACTTCACACACATCTAGGATTTCATTTTCCTAAGGTTTTTCCTATGTTTATTAGTCATTATTCAGTCTCCTATATTTTAGGAAGAATATTCCTCTAGGGAAAATATTCTCTTCAGTTCACACTTCAGTTTGATCAGTTGAGTGGAGTCTAGATGCCACATTGGTATTATCACTATGCAGCATTGGGATCATCACCAGCTAATGCGCATTGTCCTTGGGATCATCACCAGACTAGTGCATTACTCATGATTCCCTGATCTCCTCCTCACTTCACTATGTTTCAGTTAGTTAACTGAAGACTGGTAGACTAGTTAACTCAACTAGATGGCAATTCACTCCCGTAACTGCCCGAGAGACTAGACTAGGTGGCAGTTTACTCCCGTAACTGTTGGTGTGTGTCCAGATCACGCTAGACCACCACTATGGCGCATTGGCTTCTCCTCCAGTGCCCATTGGTTGCGTTATACAGAGTATATCATGTGTAAATTATCATTCATTCATTTGGTTAATAAGAATTCTTCCATTCTTTCTCTCTGGCCTCTCTTTTCTTCTATTTTCTCTGCAACTGTGTATGTCAATTCCCAGCTAGATCTATTATGTGCAGGTTCAACACATTTACACACTGTTCATCAGGTCCATTGGAATGACACCTTTTAGAGCATTGTATGGCTATGATTCACTCACCTTCATGGAGGTTGCGCTTGGAGACAGTAGGGCTCCCATGGTCATGGATTGGATCCAAGAGAGTCTGGATATTCTGAGGGAGCTTAAGGATCACTTACAGAAAGCTCAAAACCAACAAAAGCTCTATGCAGACAAAATCAAGGTGGAGCGCAGTTCTGAGGTAGGGGATTTGGTCTATTTGTTGTTGCAACCATATCGATAGACATCCATCAAAAGAAATGGTGTGGAAAAACTCAAACCGCATTTTTATGGTCCTTATAGGGTAAGTAGAAGAGTTGGGGAGGTAGCATATGAAATTGAGTTGCCACCAGGAAGCAAGATCCACAATGTATTCCACTTGTCATGCTTGAAGAAGGCATTGAGTCAACAAGTAACAGTTACAGAGGAGCTACCACCACTTGATGAGGAGGGCCAACTGATTTTAATTCATGAGGACGCCTTGGAAGTCGGGGAGAAAAGGTTGAGAAACAGGAGTATCAAGGAGTATCTCATAAAATGGAAGAATTTGCCAATTGAAGATGCTTCTTGGGAAGGTGAACAGGTTTTACAACACATGCATTTGGAATTGCTTGTGGGCAAGCAATTTCAGGTAGGGGAGACTGTAAGATCCCCTTCTATATGACCAAGATTGGGTGGAATTAGTAGCCTAGTTGTTCCCCCTAGGCTACAGTCTCACTAAAAGGGGACTAAAGTGGCCAAAGTATGCCACTAAGGTGTTAAAGTCGAGTTATTAAAGTGACATTGGCTAAAAAGGAAATAAAAGCTAATTGGCTATGACGAGAAAGTAAAGAAATAAACCTTAGAAGTCAATTAAATAATTTAAGTGAAAATTAGAATGTTGGAGCATAAAAGAAGATGAGGGTGCCTCACTCCTCATTCTTGATCATTTTCTAATTGCAAATTGAGCTGTGACAGCTTGAGTGATTTGAGGGTTTTGACCAAACAAACCCTAGAGATCAGCACGAAGGTGAAAGATCTCTCCTTTCCTAATCCAATTTTGGCCAAGGTGGTGAAAGATTCCACCCTCACCATTCTATTCCAATTCAGATCCATCTCTTGCATCATTTTTGAAGAAGGGCGCAACTGTTGGAGGATTCCAGCCAGAGAGGGATGCATTGTCCAATCAAGGAGGGTTCGATTTGCCTTCTGGGAGGGAGATCTGAGTGGGCTTGTGATTGGCTCACCTAGGGAAACCTTTCTTGGCACTTAGGGGGTTTTCTAACACCCATATTTATTTATTATCAGAGCTAGGCGAAATTCCTGAAGGAGGACACACTGGGGGTTTGAGATCTAGTGATTGGGAGTTAGTTTTGTCATCTACGTCCAAGGAATCTTCTCATATGAGTCAGCCATCATTAGATCTACAGGTTTACAATCATTTGTTGGAGTTTGGAGGCCAGATCTAGAGGCCGAATTTCTGAAGGAGTTTCCAGCTAGAGAGGGGCGCAACTAAGCCAGAGAGTTCATGCAGTGAGCAAAAGGGAAAGAGATTGATATTCAAATCTTTGCATGCAGCTACTAGAGGTCCAAGAGAGTTCATATCTCTCTCTTATTGTATCTTGGGGGCTGTTAGCACTGAGAGTCACCCTCAGACTGCTATAGGATAAGCCCAGTACCCATTTGATTTAAATAATTAAAACAAGTAATACTTGATGGATCAGCAAGAAAAGAGTAAAAGGGAGGGCATCATACTGTTGCAAATACATTCTATTGGGCATGGAGTCATAACATTCTGCAGATCACAAGCAATCAGGTTGCCTACCAGACAAAAGGCTTATGCAAAGATGGATAGAAGAATAGAAGGTAAACAAAGAGAAGAATATCCACATAACAGAGATCCTTTCTGTAATATAGATTAAAGAGTGCTTGAACAATAATCTATGATTAACAAGCAATTACCACAAATCATTTCCAGCTCATGAATTCATTAACCAAAGGCAGCTTTTGATCTTCAAAATATGTAAATATTACTCAAGCAAGATGATAAAAAAGAATGGAAACAAGAGAAAAACAGTCTGATATCACAACTTTCATGAATCTCTAATGGCAGAAATGCCTACAACACATGCCTTCAGGCTTACAAATGAGCAACTCAACTGCTCCTCTAGATCTCTCCTCTCTTGGCTCATGAATCCAACCCTACTCTACTCTTGTACCATGAAATATATAGCACTATAGGTCCTTTCCAGCTCACCAATTCGAACTCCAACCCCTTTCCCAAAATAGAAACAGTTACAAACCAAGAATGACACGTTTTAACTGATTTCCTGCTTCTCAGAAGGCGAAATTCTGAAAAATAGGCTTCAAAATGCCACTTGTAATTCTCAAACTATAACAGTTGTGTAAAATCTGAGAACGGTTTTTGTAGATAAGCTCATTCTAAAGAAAAATATCTCTTAGTTTTTTGAAATTCATCTCCAGCAAGCCGGAATACGTGCCGCAAAAACATGTCTCAAACAGGAAATCACCAAAACTGAAAAAATAGGGCTCAAAGATTTCTTCGAATCTCCCAATCCGTGACACCTGTGTGAAAAATGAAAGAGGTTAATGTTCTTGGGTTCGTGCTTGACAATAATGTCCTTTGGATTTTGAAAAATCATCCTGGTTCACCCGAAAATCCTCCTGGAAGTCAACTGGTCAAAAATACCAGTTCAACAGTCCTAGAACAAAGTTTCCGCAGCAATTTCACAACACATTCCATAGCGCCTGTCTCAATTCACAGCGCCTGTGCCAGTTCGTAGTGCCAAAGGAAAATCAAGTGGCCACACTCCTTCCTGACCTCCAAACAAGACAAAAAAAAACTCATGAAGTACCTGATGACCCTGAGTTTGATGTTGGTAATTTTGAATTTGCACCAGGATGCCTGCAACCTATCCAACCTACGACCCTCTTCCTTAACTAGTTCGCAACGCCAACTCAAATATAGCTTGCACACTTCGAGGAGGCTGTTAGTTGATGGTATGACATAATCCTTGGAGAACATGATCAATCTTATGTGTTAACAGGGGAATCTACAGCCACATCTTCTATTCTCTTATGTATTTCCAGATCTACTCTTCTATTGTACTGAGGTCAGCCATTTAATAAATAATTCAGATCTGAGGTGTTGTGGCTATTCTCTTGTGTTATTCCTATTTCTATCTTATTGTTATCAATTGTTCTTTTATATAAATTATTTACTTGCTGCAAAAACTACAAACTCAAACCCTAGCACAACTCAAGAAGACCAAATCTGCAAATAGTTTGACAAAATAACACAACCAGAAACACAAAAATTTCAAAGGTTTCCAGGTAGATCCACTTGGGATCTTACATCTACCTCCTTGTAGGTGGGACATTTGGTGGAGAAGGGGCTTTAAAGGCATGATAAAGTGACTTTACGAGGCATTATACATTATTCAAGGCATCTCCTACATATTTGGAGGCATATTTCACCATTGAGACATTTGGGGAAAGGACACTTTGTGATGTCCCGTTCCCAAGAGTAGGCCAGCACGGAGTGACTTAGTAGTCTATATGTTCCCGTAGACTATAGTCAGGCACAAACAGGGAACAAGATGGAGAAATAAGGAGGAATTGATGGGTAAACGATGAATTAAGCCAAAATAATTAGGAAAAGTTACTTAAGCCTAAGTCAACGAAGAATTAGAATGAAAAGGTGTTAAAGGGGGACTTAATTAATTAATTAATCACTTTAGGAGGAAAAGCACCT
>JASDQU010374249.1:46635-59181 GCA_032191745.1 Picea mariana | reverse complement strand
TCTGAGATTCGGGAGAAATATTCTTGAATCATTTCTCCTTTCTGCATCTTGGTATTCTTCAATTGAGATCTTAGATTCATCTTTCGATTGATGTTCTTTCCTTCATATAGTTTGCTTAGAGCGTCAAACATCTCCTTCGGAGTTTTCTTGGATGATACATACGGGATCAGGTGGTATTTGATTGAATCTGCAATGATTCTTTGAGCCCTGATTGAGTCCTTCTGATGCTTCGCTTTCTCTATGGCATCTTCAGGTTCCTCCACTTCTTCTTTGATGAATTTTGCTAGGTCATTATCTGCAAGGATCAGTCTGATCCTATACTTCTAGGCACGGAAGTTGTCTATGCCTTCTAGTTTCTCAACAAGCTTTGTGCTTGTAGACATCTTGTACTTTGAGGCTACGAAAATGACCAAAAATTGAAAATGCTTAAAATCAAATTTTGACCTTACCAGGAGGTGCGCTTGGCTGAGGCGAGTAGCTTGGTGTCCTTAGATCTGAGAAAATCCAATTTTTACCCCATCAAATCTGATCTGCGGATTTCTGGACTGGTGCTTCTGGTACTTCTGGTATTGGTTTTCTAGTACTTCTGGTACTTTTGTGAAACTAGGGTTTCACTTTCCGGGAGATCCAACCACTGAAAAGGTGCGCTCTAGGTGCCAAATTGATCCTTGGGGAGGGCGCAGCTTTCTAGGTGGTTAGGGAGTTGAAAATATTCACTTTTGCAAAACCCTAATTTTTGGGTACGGTAACAGTGACGTTTTTCCTCTTGCAAATTGTGTTTCCTTCAGGTTGGCTCTGATACCATGTTAATTTTTATGCCATTATTATAGTTCTTTGCATTTCAATAGATAAGAGCATCATAAGAACAAGATCACTGAGAAATACACATTCACAAGAGGCACATCATTTATCCTGGGAAACCCTCTAGGGGAAGAAAACCCAGCAAAAACTTCCTTATCATAAATTGCTAAGACAATGTTCAAGAGATAACTCAAACCAATACAGATATTCCTCCCCAAAAGATGCGCCACTCTTCTTCTCCTCTCTCTAACTGGTAATTGCAGCTTGCCTCATAACAGAATGAGCAAGTGAGTTGTGTGTTAAAGTGAGGCGCTATCCTCCCTATATATACAAGACTGGCACGTGTGNGGATTAATCTAATGAATAAAATAACAATAATAATAAGAATACTCTTCGCAGTTACATTATTTCAACACCTACGGACGTCTTCCTTGGCCTCATTGCCCTTGTCAATCCATTCAACCCAACAACTCCAAATCTCTACAACCTCTTGCATGGTTAGAATTATTTGCTCCCCCGGAGTGGAAGGTTGAATATTCGCAGACCCATGCTCAAGGAGAGAGGGCGAAGCCCTAGCAACAACATTATGCCTATCCATTCTTCCTCGAAAATTGTCGCTCCTTCTTGAATGAGCCCTCTCCTAAATGTGAGGCATCAAGTTATTGAGAAAACACCACCACCGCAGAGATTATAACACACTTTGTCGAAATTTAGCCTCTGAACATAGGTAATGATCTTGACCAGAGGAAGCCAGACACCAATGAGACCAACCTCCATTGACGTTGATGATCTTTCGATATAGCAAGGCAGAATATACATAATGAATGCAACCATAACTAAAGTCTGGAGGGATTTATTGCCTACCGCTTCCACAATACCAATGCCCATATGCCTATCCATCTTCTCACACTCCAGGAGATTGAAGTTGTTAATATCCCCATGTCCGATGAGACATGCAGCTCCCCACCTATACCCGTATAGAGGTTCGTTCCCTAGCTTGCAAGACATCCTTTCTCCATCAGCATGTGTAATGGTTAGAGTGACACCCCATCCGGGGTATGTGTTTGGGGTTTTATCTTGAGTCATACCACAACAATTATGGTGTGGATGAATGAGGTGGAAGGGATACACAACATAGTAGTGTCAGAGTTTCATATGAATGCTAAGAACTTTTTGGGAAAATTACCAAAGTAGTGTTTGAATTCTATGGCCTTTGGGGGCAAACATCATAGGTTATGTTCATTATCAAGGATTGAGTATAGTGATGTTACTTGGTTCCAGAGATTTAATTGAATAATTTCATTCAATGTTGTGTTATGTGGAAAAATTTCCCCATGATCCATAGTGCAGTGCTGTAGGTTGGGACATCAATCCCAACAAAGTGCATTTGAGGAGTTTGAGAAGACATTAGAAGTTAATGCAGAAATTTTCTCCACGAATAACCTTGTATGAAAAAAAGTTATCATGGAACCTCCAATGAGAAGTGTGTTGTGCGTGATTTGGTGCACAAGGTATCCCAATAGCACTCAATAGTGGGTTGGATCTACTAAGGTAGGTATTAATAAAAAATGTGCAAGTGAACTACTTCATTCTAAACTATCCCTAAGCAAGTAAACACATTGAACTAAAGGAACACTATAAAGAAATGGTGAGACAAAAGGAAATCCCCTTGTAGGATTGTTCTTGGATTGGAGAAGGAGGAGGATCCATATGTGAAATCAACCTCATGAGGTATCTTCACATAAGACAACAAGAGTTGTAACCCTATTATTTCATAGCAATGTTAATATTCCAAACAGTTAGCATAAAATCAAATGAAACATGCAATCAAATGAAAATCCAAGCTTTATGGGGAGTGAAAAACAACTCTTTGTATTAACCCAATGGAAAAACGATACAACTAGAAGATTTCACCTCAAGGGAGTGATAGATGGCCTCCAAGCTCTCTCCCTAGGGGGGTTATTGATCTCCTATTTAGGACTCTCTCTAATTTGGAGCGATTTTGACAACATTTCCCCATGCAATGTTAATCAAATGAGGGTAAATTTTGTCATCATTACCACTATGAAGCACAAAGGGAGAATTGGAGCATGAGGGCATTGAAATCCTTGGAAAAAAACTTACAACATAACTTTGCATCAATTGTGACTTATTGATATGGAGGATGGGGGCTCTCATTTATAGTTTTTCCTTAGAGAGGAAATGGAGCTTGGAGTTAAATCACAACCCACGTGATGGCATTTTCACTGGGAATGACCATGTACCCCTTCATTAAGAGAAGCAATTTGAATGGTTTGGGGATTGCTTAATTGAAAAAAATTGTGAAATGAGCATGGAATTGAATGAGATATGTAACTTAATGCATTCTTGGTGTAACACAAGCTATGCAAGGCTCAGAGGATTCCTTGCACAACTATGTGCCACATGCACCGAGGAGACACACAATTCCCCAAAGCGGTTAGTTGAGAGTTGACTTTTGACCTCCATGATTAATTTTCCTATCCTCCATGGTTTTTGAACATACAAGTTGTGGTTAATGTTGATTTTTAATGTATCAGGTGAAAAATGTCACTTAAGTGTCACAGGCAAATGAAAGTGGTGTGATAATAGATGCCCATTAATGTGTGAGGTCAAGAGAACATTGTATAGTTGGAATACATAAAGTGTTAGAGCCAAGGTGTTGAGAGAGAGTCAAAATGAGGGGAAACCTTGTTCGAGAGAGGAAGGAGGCCATCTGCAAAAAACAAAATGTGAGGTGAAGTATATATACAATCTCTTCAAATGAGGCGAGCATACCCATGCTTGTGTAATAGTGTAACAAAGTACAATAAATGGAAGTGACTTTATAAGATGGTATGTGTGAATCCAAATCATGATACATCTAAAAAAGAATGTAGCTTCCATTTGAAAATACGTGATAGAGGAATGTCACCCCATGGGGGCACAAAATGTATTAGATGCAATCCATAGTGATGGGAGGGTCAAAATATCTAGATAACTCACTGAAGGTAGGCCCAATCGAGAGGATTACAATAATGTTGGAAATTAGGAGTTGTGCATGTCCATGGTATTTGATTGGATCTGGAACATTAACATCATGACATACAAATCTCTACAATGTGATAATGAGTTGTAATCGAGAATAGGAGCAACCACCTTGTCGGTAATCAATGTGGAAATCACTGTTAGAGGCTAGGTAGCACATCAATAATGAAAGGGGTACCAAGGTACTAATGCAAACCAATGCTATGTGAATGGATGTTTTAAAGTTCAACACTAGAAAGACCTTGTAATGAGGGATCAATGATGAAAATCTATTGCTCGTGCATGTGAGGGGAAGCACTAACGATGAAAATGATAACTAAGGTACTGAGACTCTAAATCAAACCCCTTGAACAAATACATTGTGGTCAATGGGGGAGATTCATTGGAGAAAGGCAAATGATGATTCCTTGTAAACTAACACGAGGTGCAATGAGTGGGAGAGATGATAAGGACTTGGAATTTACATAATGTGACAAGGTCATGATGGGTATGAGACATATGCCTTCTCTTGAATGAAGCATAAATGATGATGAAAATGGGCAACGAGCACAAACCCTGACAAGATAAATCAACCAATTGTCACTATGGAGATTGGGAGGTGAGTGAGATTGAGAAAGTACTAAAGACCAAAAGAAACAAAGCCACACTAAAGTCATGAGGGTGACTCAATGACAAGGGAAACAAACTTAAAAGGATGGTATGAGCAAGACAAACTCAAAAGGATGGTATGAGTGAGACAAACTCAAGGGCCACAACATAGAGTCGACTAGATGGCATGGGATGGTATATAAGACTTAATGGGGCCTACAAATGGATGGGACTACATGACATCATACATATGCTTCAAATAAGGGAAACATTGACAACTACCCAAACTGGTGAAGAGATGATGTAAAAATATGATAACAATATAAAAAGCTTAGTTTCTTTCCCCGTTTTTTTAGCTTTTTTGACATTTTTGATGTTTTTGGATTCATGTGTTTTTTGTTAGATTTTTGTGGTTTTTCTTTTATAAAGAATAAAAGAATGATTATGTCACAATGAGGAGACACGTTCCATATGCGACTGAGAAGTTCCAAACAATGGGTAGGGAATGTGATAGCATATGGGTGCCAACAAGGGGAGCATTGAGGGTGAGTTTTCTCATAGTGGGGGGTGGAAGTTTGCATGCACATGGAGCTTAGGTGCATGGATGAAGTGAAAAAATGGATTCAACAACTTGAGTGAGAAGTAAAGAATCAAACTGAACCATGATCACTCGAGATCCCGAGGGTAGAGGATCAACAATCAATAAGAGAAATGATAAAGTCTTGTTATGCAACCAAAGACAACAAGAGTTGGACCTAATACTAATGTGGATGGGTGGAATGGGCACCAACATGAAACATGTTCTAAAATAGGGAAACCCATTTAAGGCGGATTGTCATTACTCAACAATGAAAAAATTGATTGAGAGTGGTAAGGCGACTCAACAAGATGGGATGAAACTTACGGTAATTTTAAAAAAACAAAAGGTTGAAATGCATCGTGAAAAAGGGTGAGCCTATACTATATGTCAGTGTAGTGAATATACATGAAGGGGTAGTGATGGCCAAGAGGATAAAGTCAAAGGTACCAAAATCTGGTCCATGGAAGTATTTGGAACTTTAAAATTTTCATCAACCTTATGCTATGGAAAAAGAAGTGGTCTTTGATATGGAAAATTGGTCCAAGACATTCACCTCTGGTGAAAAAGAGGGTGTTGGTAGGGATGAATTGAAGATATCTGTCAAATAAAATAGAGTTGAAGGGCATGGTAGAGGATAAGTTAGGCATAAAAAGAAAGATAAAGGAACAACCAAGGTGGAAATGGTCCCAAGGGTTGTCTAATGCAAACAAAACCTTGAAGATATATTCATGGTTGTAGAAGACTATGATTGAAGAGACAAGGCCTCTAATCTATCTTCAGGATCACATAATATTATGGTCATGTTATCCCCATTTTGTGGGATAACTAAGGAGATTATGTCTCGAGGCCTTTAGGTTGCAGATATGGAGTGTCGAGAGACTACATGACAAGCAATATCCATTTGCACAGATGGAGACCCTTCTCACCACCACAGAGGTCAAGATTTCCAAATGGCATCCACCACATCAACTGGCTTCTGAGAGGCATTGGGCCTTGCTCCATAAGGTACAAGTCTGGTATTATGGTGAGTGTCATTTCAATATTTGAGGCATTTTGAGTATGTTGTATCTTAGACTACTTTAGATTTCATAACATATGCTTGGACATTATGCCTTCTGCCCTATTTCACCTTGGTGGTTAACATTGTGCCCTAGTAAGTGGTCTTCCTCGGGAATGGGTTTTCTACTAGGAACTCCCTTGAAGAGACATTGTACCATTTCCCGACCATAATTACCACTTTTCATCACTTAAACCCCCCATTTCCTTATCTCTTGGGATTTTAGGGTGTATTGAACCAAGAAGAGGTTGTCCCTCATTCTATGGGAATAAGGGGTTGAAGGCCCAGAGTGATTATTGTTGGGTAAAAGATAAAATCATATACATAAACCTTCTATATGATTCGCCCAGGGATCCCCCAAGAAAGCAATGAAACACTTATCTGTAAGAAAATGGGGACCCATAAGAATAAATGATAGAATTCTTAGGGGGTTAGTTGGAGGATAGGAGGTATCATCATGAGCCAACCTATTATGATCATGGGCATCTAGTAGTATGCCATTACCATCATCTGGTCACTAATCTAGGGTAATGGCTCTCATTTTCAGGGCTGAGAGAAAGGGGGTCTCATCATGAGCCAACCTTTTTATCTCCGCAAGGTATTTGTGAGTGACATTGTCATTATCTGGACACCACGCCAGGATAGTGGGCTTCAACTTATCCTTAAAACATGAAATAAACAAAGAATGGAAAGACGATGGGCTTGAAAAAATTGCATTGCAAATGAATGTGCCACACACCCTCTACAAAGGCACTCATGGATGAGACACTACAACCCCTTGTATGTCATGAAACCCATGCCCAATGAGTCTTTATCCTTAACCACTTCATCCACTTTACATGGCTTAGAGAGGGATCACTTTGGAAACACTCCTTCACCTAGGAAAGATCTACCCAATAGGACAACTTGTCAACCCTTCCATATCCAAGATTGGAAAGTCACATAATGTCTTTGAGAACTTACTTGTTTGACATGGTAATCTTTGATGCACATGCTTAGGTGGCTCATTTATTGATTTGATTTACTCATCATGATATTTTGACTTGAGATCCTTGAAGGGCATGCTTATTTGTCTTTGCAACACCTAGTTGGTGGACAGTTTTGGAAGAACAAGTCTAGCTTGTGCTTCCATGGAGCTTGAATCCCATAGGTTAGATGCCAAGGGTCTACATGCCATATGAGAGAGACATACCTTTAGAGGCCTAGAGGACACCTTGGATGACATGACTTAGCCCTTTCATGTCAAACGTTTTTCCTAGGAGAGGTAAAACTTCATCTTTTGGAGGCTTGACATCATGCTTGAAAGGCTTGAGGTGGCGATGACTACACATGGAACGTTTTGAAGGAAGGAACCTTTGGATTATGAAGTAGAAGGTTGGAATGGGGACACATGGCCTATGGAGGCCCAACCCTATCATCTCCAACTCAACGTTTGGCCTAAAAGTGCCAAAACGTCCCTCCTAAAGGGGTGATGTCACTCCTAGGGTTTTCATTTGTTCAAAAAGTGAATTTAAAGATGAATTGATTAATATTATTTGTGTAAAGGGGAAATATTAGGGTTTTTGACCCCTAATCTTGTGGTTTATCCTAAATTTATGTGGACAAACTATGTTAGTGACATTTTGTATAAATATAGATCATAAGATCTCATTTTAAAATCATAACTCTCCCATTTGGAGAGGCCTCAGACTGAAATTTTCACTATCTTTGGCTATTTTCTCTCTTTTTCTCTTGTGTATGGCTACTTTATCTTTTATTGGTTGGTGGAAGTGATGTGCTAGCCTTGGAAGGCTCTTCTTTTGCTATTGTGGTGGTTTGTCTTAGCATTTTTCCTTTAATTGGTAAGGCTTTTACTTTGTGCTATCATTTGTTATTCAAGTCAAGGTTAGTTTGCTAGAGCTAGGTGGGAAGTATAAGGGCATACACCCCCACCTTATCCTCCATCATTTTATGCTTAAGTATTTTTTATTTAATAATGGTTTACTAAGAGAAATATAAGTGCATACACCCTCTTAGTCTAAACCATAGCTAGAGATACTTTCCTTGGGGAGTAAGAGGATTTACACCCCCAAGGAGGTAGTACCTATAGCTCTTTATTTTATTGACTCCATTAACCCAATCATTAAAAGCACTAGTAATCACTTGTTGCATTGGAGATATAAAATTGTTGCTTTGGGAAACGTGAAATTTTGTGATTTTGAAGTTGTTCCTAGTGGAATCAAATCTATATCATAAATGTTTGCTTGAGCCACTAGGGCGTTTCATTTCTCCAAGGATTTCTTTTTGTTGTTACAAATTTAACCTACATCCATTAGGGCTGCAGAAAACTCTAACCAAATTCTTCAATAACTCCTAATTTAACTGTTGAAAATTGTCTAAAATCTACCCACATAATCTACTAAGTACAATGCATATTTTGGCAAGTTTTGAGCAAGTTTTAGTGGTTGAATCTCTTGCTATAATAATAAGTTTGTTACATCCATAAGCTTGATAAATATCATTGCAGTAAGATTTTTGTTTCAGCCTTGCTTTTGTGCTTAAGTATTGCTTCATCATTGTTGAGTTAAGTTAGCTTTCACTAGCTTATCTCTTGCTTGTTCAATTATACTTTTAGCACTTATCTTGCAGCCTTATTATCTCCTATATGTTGATATATATCATTGATTATTGCTGAAATTAGGGAAAACAAGCTTAACTTGCTTGTCCACCTAACATACTATATGCAAGTGTGGTTTTTCTTGTGCCTCGAGCATGTACAAACACTTTTGTAGGTACCCAAAGACTTGGCAACTTTAAACTACTTGGAGACGAGTCATGAAAGCCTCTTTCCTCTTCCATCATTTACCTTTAGGGGGATACTTCTCTTCCTTCCTTTCCATCCATCTTAATCTCCCCAGGGTCACTGGGATCGCCTCCCTAAAGTGACCTAGTCACCCTTGAAGTGCGGGACCTATATCAAGGTGACATTGGGTATAGTGTCCTTTAATTGTCGCCACTTGGTGGTTGGGTCAGGATTTTCCCAACCTACAACTTGTGCGATAACATTTTGGCATCGTTGTCGGGGAGGATTTTGAATCTTATTCGTGTTCTAACAACACTTTGGCAAACTTCCCTCCCAAATCCTCTATCCCTTAGCTTTCCTGGTGACTCCATTGAAGAACGTTCCCTTTTCCACCCTTGACAAGTTTCCTTGAAGTTTGTCTGGCGACTCCACTTTCCACAAACCCACCTTTCCCTCTTTCCCCCCTTTGGTGAGACTTGATCTCACATGGCGACTCCATTGAGGTGTCTTTTCAGTCAATGGAATTATGGCACCATGGGATGAACCCTCATCAAAAACTTGTTATGACTCGAAGATAGAATTTTTACAGATGGAAAAGGAAATGGTCGCTAATATAGATGCTAAGGAAATGATGAATCACATAAGAGAGTTATTTCCTGCCCTTGACAATGAAGAAGTGCTCAAAGAACAAACATATGAAAGTTACCAAGAAGATCTTGATAAATTTTCTCATGTTGAAGATATGGATGATACATTTGACGAAGACAAAGCACTCGCATCTTCCCTTCCACTTGATGAAGACGTCCATGCCTTTACCACACATGAAGACAAAGGGATGGTCACTTTTGTTGATGGTCTTGTGAGAGAACATTTACATATGGTTGATGAGCATATAAACACTTTCATATGGACTGGAAGACGCGGGTGGGATTTTGGTTGTCTCATTTTCGATAAAGACCCCATTTACGACATTGAGGGTAGCCCTCAAGAAAAAGGGTTTGAGTTGTCATCTTCAGAGGAATACTTTTCATGTGTATATGATTCATATGTTTGGGAACCTGATGATGACATGATTACAGATTTATTCGAGGACACTCTGTTAAGTTTTTAGTGTTGTTATTAGGTTATTTCCAAATTACACGAGCATTCAATGCATTTCCAAAACAACAACATAAGGAAGATCATTGAAAGAAACACAATCACAAGGTACACAACTTTTTATCCTGGGAAACCCTCATGGGGGAGAAAACCCAACAAAAACTTCCTCAATAATAGATTGCCAATACAATGCCAAGACTAAGACCAAAACACCAAAGATAGACCAAGACTGAACATGTGCCTCTCTTCTCCTTCCTTCTGCAACTGCAACTTCCTTCAAGATATGCACACTAGATGAGTGAGTGAGTGTGTTCAAATGAGGCACCATCCTCACATATAAATACAAGTTGAGGAGGTGCTAGGGTTATGTCTCTTCACTTGGTGGGGCCGACTTCTCCTAGAAGTAGTTAAAACCACTTTATAATTACTAGGGGCTGACTTTACAAATACCACTATACAAATGCAGTTTGTCCAATCCACTAAAGGGGATTTGATCTTATACAAGACACGACTTGATCAATCCACAAAAGGGGATTTGATCTATAGGATAACAACTCAAATATAATTATAATATTCTTCAAAGTTACAATATTTCAACACTCCCCCTTAATGAGAAAGGTATTCTAATGACATGACTACATACAACATCATCAAGAGAAGGAGAGGGCATCATCATCATTAACATTTGGAACACTGTTTGACACATCTATAAATCATCATAATTTTTTCTATCATCAATATCATCATCATTTACAACATGGAGCTAGAGTAACATCATCATCATCATCAGCATGAAGCTGAAACGTCAACATCAATAGCACGAAGTTGGAACAACAACATCATCAACAACACGAGGCTAAAACATCATCATCAACAA
Organism: Picea mariana; assembly: GCA_032191745.1. Taxonomy (NCBI): domain Eukaryota; kingdom Viridiplantae; phylum Streptophyta; class Pinopsida; order Pinales; family Pinaceae; genus Picea; species Picea mariana. The sequence goes on along the minus strand of JASDQU010374249.1, from coordinate 48,353 downwards.
CATGAGGCTAAAACACCATCATCAACAACACAAAGTTGGAATAAAAACATCATGAACATGTGGCAATAGACTGAGACATGTGCATCAACAACAACATCTATGGTACTCTGACACATTATCCTTACCAGACCTTCGAGATCTGCCCATGAATCATACGATTCCCTAGGATATAAAATCCTAACAAGCTACCACGTGGTACTCTAACAGACCGTCCTTACCGGACCTTCGAGATCTTCCCAGGAATCATAAGATTCCCTAGGATATAAAATCCTAACAGAGCTACCACTACTGACCACAACTGACATATACATACACAGGTACTCTGACATACTGTCCTTACTGGACCTTCGGGATCTATCCAGGGATGATCAATTCCCTAGGATATAAAATCCTAACGAAGCTACCCGTTGTTGGTCGAGATAGCATAGTATCATCAACATCACTCCCCCTTTCAAGGGAGGTCCTTTCAGACAACACCAAGCTTGTATCGGAAGTACTCAAACTTCACACAAGATAGAGGCTTGGTCAACACATCTGCAACCTGCTCATCTGCACCAACATATTGGAGCTTTATAGCTCCCCTCTGCATCATATCACGAATGTAGTGGTACCTAATCTCTATGTGCTTTGACTTATCATGGAACACTGGGTTCTCTGTCATCTTTATACAACTCTGGTTATCACATAGAATCACGGTGGATTCCATCTCTAGATCGAACATACCTGTCAACAATTTCCGAAGCCATATGGCTTCACAACTGGAAGAACATGTTGCAATATACTCTGCTTTTGCCATGCTGAGAGAAATACTGGATTGTTTTCTATTTTTCCATGAAGTTACGACTGACCCCAAACTGAAACAACATCATGAAGTGCTCTTTCTATTTGAAGCACGTATAGCCCAATCAAAATCTATATAACCATACAATCTGAAGTCGTGATCTCTAGGATAACAAAGGCCATAATCCAACGTAAACTTAAGGTATCTCATCACATGCTTTGCAACTACAAGGTGAACACGTTTGGGCTCCACCAGATACTGACTCAAGGTGTTCACAGCAAAGAATATATCTGGACCAGTATTTGTCAGATACAACAACGATCCAATAATATGTCTGTATAGAGTAGCATCAACCAACTCTAACGAAGTATCAACCATGAGCTTCAAATTCGTTTCCATGGGTGTGTTCATGGCTTTACATTCCAACATGTCAAATCTCTTCAATATTTCAACTGCATACTTCCCTTGGTTAAGGAAGATCTTTTCTGGGCTCTGCCAAACTTCAAGAGCTAAGAAACAATGCATAGGGCCTAGGTATTTCATCTCAAACTCTGCAACGAGTTTCTTCTTGCAATTTGTGATGAGCTTTTCTTCTCCTGTCAAGAATAAATCATCCACATATAGTATAAATATAATTGGCTCATCATTCATAACCTTGAAGTAAAGGTTAGGATCAACTTTACTCTTGGTAAAGCCCAAGCTTGTCAGGAAACAATCAATTCTTCCATACCAAGTTCTAGGAGCTTGCTTCAACCCGTACAGAGTGTTGGGTCGCCAAAGTACCATCTTTTTACCAACCTTTCACTTAACTTTCAAGTCACTTTCACTTCACTTTTAACCATATTTCGCTTTCCCACACCCTTACATTAAACCATTTTCATGATTACATGGGTTTTAGACATATTATTTTCCAATGCATCTATTTTAGTGTTTTTGA
>JASDQU010374249.1:18027-29481 GCA_032191745.1 Picea mariana | reverse complement strand
TAAGGGGAGAGGAAATTGTTTTGTGATGCCCAAGTGTGTGGATACAACCTTGATATTCAAGTCCAATGTAGGAAAATGGTCAAAATACTTGTGCTTGGTGGAAGCAGTGATTGCACAAATGGTGGAAGTGGTCACATAAGGAACTTACAAAGGAGGGGTAGAGACAATGGGCTCCATGGTGGAAAGAGTGAACTCAATAAAGGAACCAATTAAAGAGAAGGGATCAACTTGATCATCTCATTTATTTTTTAGGGAAATGATGACCTCTAGGAATTCTTCATGAACAAAAATATATAATGGGCAAAGAGGCATGGAATCTAAGAGGCACTCCCATGGGGTGTATGGGGGCTAAGAAACCTAAAAGAGAACTTATGCTTTGTGTAGGGAGAACAATAAACCTAACAACGACACTCTTAATTTATGTAGAAAGATGAGGATATTGAAAAAGGTCACTCGTTTTTTGTGAGGAGTTTAGGAAACCTAAAAAGGGCACCCCACTTTGTGTAGGAAGGCCAAGAAACCTAATAAGGGCACTCCCAATTTGTGTAGGGAGGCCAAGAAACCAAAAAAGGGAAAACACAGGGAAGGACAAGATACCTAAAAGGGGCACTCTCACTTTGTTCATGAAGGTTAGTAAAGCTAATAAGGGAAGTCTTTTTTCATGCAAGGAAGCAAAAAAAACTAGAAAGTGTACTCTTGATTCATGTAGGGAGGCCAAGAAACCTAAAAAGCACACTCTTTCTTTATGCAGGGAGGTCAAGAAATCTAAAAGGGGCACTCCCACTTTGTGCAGGAAGGATAGGAAACCTAAAAAGGGAACTCTTGTGAGCTGAAAGGAGGCTAGGAAGCCTAATAAGGGAACTCTTGCTTTGTGTAGGAAGGCCAGGAAACCTAAAAAAAACACTCTCTCTCTATGTAGGGTGGCCAAGAAATCCAAAAAAGGAATCCCTAATTTTTGTAGGGAGGTTAGGAAACAAAACAAAAACAGTCCTACTTTAGCACAAGGATGTTTGGAAACCTAAAAGGAGGCACTCCTTTAGGGTGCAAGGAGGCCAGGACAGTTAAAAAGGGCACTCCCACGAGGTGCAAGGAGGCTACGTAACCTAATAAGGGTACTCCACTATAAGAAAGAAGGCTAGGAAACCTACCAACAACATTGCACTTTGTTACAAGGATGTTGAAAAATGTAAAAAGGGGCACCCCTACAAGGTACAGGGAGGCAAGGTAAGGTAAAAAGGGAACTCACATGAGGTGCAAGGAGGCCAAGTAACCTAATAAGGGCACTCTCACTTTGCACATGAAGGCTAGGAAACCTTAAATGGGCACTTCCACTTTGTGTAGGGAGGCCAAGAAACCTAACAAGGGAATTCTCACTTTGTGCAAGGATGCCAAGAAACCTGAAAAGGACACTCCCACTTTGTGCAATGAGGTTAGGAAACCTAAAAAGGGCACTCTCGCTTTGTGTAGGGAGGCAAGGAAACCTAAAAAGAGCACTCCCACTTTATTCATGGAGGCCATGAAACCTGAAAAGGGTGATCTTTCTTTGTGCGAGGAAGTTAGGAAACCTAAAAAAAGGGCACTATAGTGGGGTGCATGGAGGCCAAGTAACCTAAAAAGGGTAGTTTTGCAAGGTACAAGGAGTCTATGTAACCGAATAATATCATTGATACTTTATGCAAGGAGGCCAGGAAACCTAAAAATGGCACTCTCGCTTTGTGTAGGGAGGACAAAAAACTTAAAAAGTGCACTCCTTCTTTATGTAGGGAGGCCAACAAACCTAAAAATGGGACTTCTACTTTGTCTAGGGAGGCCAAGAAACCTAATAAGGTCACTCTCGTTATGGTGTAGGGAGACTAGGAAACCTAACAAAGAGGACTCTTTCTTTGTGTAGGAAGGCTAGGAATTTAAAAATGACACTCCCACCTAGTATAGGGAGGCCATGTAACCTAAAAAAAATAATTCCCAATGTGTGAAAGGAGGTCAGCCTAAAAAAGGCACTCCCGCTTTATGAAAGTAGGCTAAGAAACCTAAAAAGGGTACTCCCTCTTTATGAAAGTAGGAAAAGAAATATTAAAAGGACACTCCCAATTTGTGCGAGAACTCGATCAAGAAGCTTAAAACATTCACTTTTTCTTTGTGTAAGAGTTCAAAAAACCTAACAAAGGCACTCATGCTTTGTGCATGTAGGTTAGGTAACCTAACAATGTCACTCCCTCTTTGTGTATGGAGGCTAGGAAACCTAAAAATAACACTCCCACATGGTGAAGGGAGGCTAGGTAACCTAAAATATATCCACTCTCATCGTGTATAGGGAGGRMCYAACCTTAAAAAGACACTCACATGAGGTGAATGGAGGCCAATTAACCTAAAAAAAGGCACTCCCAACATGTGGAAGAAGGCCAATYAACCTAAAAAGGGMACTCCTACTTTGTGYAGKGAGGCCAGGAAATAAAAAGTGCATGGAAACAATTTAATGTTTCTTCTCTTTTTTGGGAACAAAAAGTGTGTGGAAACAACTTTATATCTCTTCTCTTTTTCAAGAATAAATGTTGGAAATTGTGTTGTCATTGATGTCAAAGGTAGACATGATTGTGACAATCATGGATGTCATTAATGTCACAGACAGGTGGAGACTAACTGTCATCAATATCATTGATGTCAAAGACATGGGGAGAGTATGAATGCCTCTATGTGTTATGTTAATGAGTTTATGCATGAAGGTGAGAAGAGGAGTTGTGTGAACAGACAACCCAAATGAGTTTGAGCAGTAGAAGAGGAGTTATGCAGATAACCCTGATAAAAAAGAAATCAAGGAACGATATCTAATAGGGGGAGACTGCTGAAACACAAGAACATATTGAGGAAGGACTCGAATTTATAACCAAGTCAAGACAAGTTTTTGAATTCCGAGGAGGATAAGATAATCCCATTGCAGGTCTTAAAAATAATGGAGGAGTTGGAGTTTAATTCCAATGACACATAGGAAGCTCAAGAATGCACCGACTAAGCCTAACAAATTTTTTTCGAATGCGAGCGAAAGAGCTATGAAACCCTATGCAAAGCGATAACTTTTGTCGTTGAAAGACGTGGACTTGGAAATGGAAAAATTATGACTGTTTATCATCGAAGATCAACGACTAAGATTGAAGGATTGGGGCCTGATATCCAGTGGGAAATCTTAGATGTGACATCAACGCCATGTGTCCAGTACCACATCAGAGGGAGTCCATGTCAGTACCATGCCAATGCCATAACAAGAAACTCTGCATATGCCACGTGTAGTGCTATGCGTCAGGACATGTATTGATGCCATGTCATCCAGTATACATGTAGAAGAAGCCCGCACTGAAGCCACCTCATCTACAACATCAACACGATGGATTGGAATAATCATATTCTGGTGTATGTATAGAATAATAAATCTTGACCGTTAATAATTGAAGATCAATGACTAAGATCAAAAGACCACGACCCACGATGATATTTTGAAAAATTTATCAAGTATCAAGACAAACGTGGATTGTTGTGGAGTGGTGGAGAATTGGGAGTATGTGAATAAATAATGAAATGAGCATGAACCCTTGGAACTACGGTGAGATATCAAAAATTGACTAAGTATCAAGAATGAACCAGTCGGACAAAGATGTCTCACGAAACACGGTGAATCATAAGAAATTGTTTACATTTGAGGAATCAATCAGACGGATGGGGTCGTAGATATATACAAGTGAATCGGGAAAATACCTTAGACCCATAGTGAAATGCTTGAAAATTTTCTAAGTATGGGTGAAAAATGAGTGCAGCGGAACGCAAATATGTATTTTGGAGGCCACGTAAGTTTGAATGTAAATTCATTAGACCTGTGGTGAAATGCTTGAAAATTTTCTAAGTAGGGATGAAAAATGAGTGCGACAGAATGTGAAGGTGTATTTTGGAGGTCACAGAAGTTTGAATGCAAATTCTTTAGACCCGCAATGAAATGCTTGAAAAGTTTCTAAGTATGGGTGCAAAATAAGCATAGCGGAACACAAAGGTGTATTTTGGAGGCCACAAAATTTTGAAATGAATAAATGATATGCCTTAGACCCGCAATGAAACCATCAAGCTAATAGATCGAAAACTGAGATTTAATTAGAGTCTAGATCGAATGGTTGTTGAGATTCAAGGTAGTGTTGAACATTTCGGTGGCTAGCGATAACAAATCAACAATGGCCATTTAATTCGAAGGAAGATCTGACAGATGTTGAGTTTTGAATGATATGTTGTGTGTATGAAGACCCAGTGGTCTTGATTGTTTATGTTTTGTAGCATTGGGAGGTATTCCCGCATTGGCCTTGTTGTCGGGCAAGTGGGAATTTTTGTTGGCACTCACATTGCATTTTTTATTTTGTGAAAACCCCCTTTGTATGGAGTTGGGGCTTCACACCCACTTGGAGGAATAAACAATTCTAATTTAATGTTGAGTTTAGAAGGGGTTCCTAAACTCACTCATTAGACTCCTATAAAATGAGAGGCAATGTGCAGAGACACTCATCACATCTCATTGTGACATTATGGAGTTGGCACAAGTGGGTGAGCACTTGTGCCAAGGAGATTGGGGAGGAAAATTTAAGCAAAGGAAGATTTTTCAATCTGGAATATTTTACTGAACATAATTTGTGTCTCTTGTGCATGGATGATTTCTCTCTGATCTTTGTGTTTACGCTATAGTTTTCTATCATAATTTCAATGTAAAATTATTCAGTGACAACAACCCTAGTTTACTATTTGAGGTCACTTGGAAGTATTTTTGAGATCTGAAATTGAATGCATTAAATGTGTTAGAACATGTATAATTTTGAGATTTTGAGCTTTATATATTTTTCCTCTTAGAAATAAAAATTTTAGCCAAAAAACAAAAAACTTAGAAAGCGGCCTTTTAAAATTAAAATAAATCCATTGGTTGTTATTTATCAATAAGGCACTTACAATATCTATCGTCAATAGTTACTCTAATTTATCGAACAGTCCTAATGATCTCCAAAGTTTTGAAGCCGCCTAAGTTTTAAAATAAAATCTTTAACGGTTGCTTCGGAGCTTCATGCTTCAAGTATTCCAACCAACCTAAACAACAAAACCCCAAAACTTATAAGTCCCAAAGATAACCACTCGTTATAATTCCCGAAGGACTTACAGACATGTCATGGGACACCTGTCTTTTAAAATCTTTTCTTAGGTTGACACGTGGCACTTATTTTTGACTTTTACGTCGGATGATTCACTCGCTTTAAATTGACACATGGCATCCCTCTTTTCTTGACACATCATCAAGAATGACGTCATCTTTGCCACGTCACTCTAGGAGATCGCCTATTGGGATTTTTAACAGAGATCGAGTTCACAAACCTCTGAAGTATCAAAGCGTCGAAGTAAAGTAATAACAAAAAGTGAAAAGTGTTTCAAAGAGTTAATAAAATAGTTAACGACTTTAATTAATCATGATTAAGTATTAATTAATCACTTCGCAGTTTCGGGCTCCAAAAGATTTCTCTTGTGCTATATTCAAAACTTCTGAATTTTGAACTTCTGAAATACTTAAAGTTAATACGACGTTTTAAAACATGATTAATTAAAACATAAAAGTGATTACTTAAAGATTAACTCCTCCGCGAATTCAGACTTTGGGAGATTTCCATCCTGTCACATCCAAAACTTTCGAACGCAAAACCGACGAAGTATTAATGACATTTATGATTGATTAAGGTTAATTATTTCAAATAAAGATTGCAAATCAGCGGGTAATAAAGTCCATTAAATTTTTAATAAATTCTTCGTTGGTAGAGCTATACGAAGATCGATAGACTTTTTGAATAAAGCACTTCGAATTTCAAAATCATTTTTACCATTTTCAATTAGCAGTTTTTTATTCAGTATAGAGCTTATAGAATTCTCTTGTTACAGGTAGGATAATTCCATTTCCTTAAGGATTATGGTGCCACAAAAATATGCTAAGAAGCTTGATGCATCAGGTGATGATTCAAATCCAAATACAAATGTTCTATTAGACACAACTCTGTGAGTTACAGACGCCATTAAAACTTGGAAGCAGGTTTTTGATATCTTAGAGCATGAGATTATCAACTGTCCAGACGACTTTGCCCAGGAAGATGATGAGTCTTCTTAAGCCAAGCTTAGAACGATAGCACAGTAAGAATTGCCTAAGATTTCCACATGACCCATAATTATACCCTACAATGATATGATAAACTGGGCTTTGGAACATGTCGACATCCAAACCAGGAGCATTGTCAACCACCAGCAGACTGTCGTTGACTCTTTCCCTTGCACCTAAATATACTTACAATGTGACATTTCTTCTAGATTTTGAGAGAAGAGAATGCACTCAATACAGTAGAAATGGTCATGATATAGTCAATACATGGTGGGGACATTGGGAAAAATTCAGAGGCGATGCTCATGGTATATATGCCACAACATCCTTAGATGCTCATATGTTATATATCGCCATGATGCTTTGTCGTCTGTTTGGGAAGAATAAACCTACACATTTCTCAGTTGAGTGGGTAGCCATCATGAATGAAGTAGCCGAGGGTTATACCTTCAATTGGGCTAAAATGCTATCTGATAATTTGGCCAAGAAAATTACTGAGTATAAATCATTAGAATCAAAAGGGAAACTTGCTCCTTTTTACATGTCAGCTTATATTATGGATGCCATTTGTTTCTTGACCCCTTTTCCCCTGATGAATTAGAGTTGGACCCCCGCTAGTTCTGAGCCAATAAATTTTTACCACTCCAAATTATGGGAAGAAAATGCCAAAGATTTCTTTTACGAAATCTGTCACAACGTGGTGGTACTGGTTCACATAGCTATCTATGTTCACCCGCCGCCCAAGATTTCAGAAAATATTATGGGGAACTTAGGCACACTTGCAAACTGGTTCATTGAGGAGAATTTCTCCTATATCAGAGTATTTGGTTGTTCCATTCCTCCTCATTTCCTTCCACAGTTTTTACCTGACAGGCTGGTGTGCAGAGAAGTGGCATACTAGACAGTATCAGAAGGTATCAACAAGGAGTTGAAAGCAGCTCAGAAAAAGGTTTGGCCAACTTTTCACATTCAAGTTGGTATGTTCACATTATTATATTTTGGTCATTCTAAAGTCGAGGCCGCAGCCCAGAAAGATGTCAAATTAGTTGACATCGAATTCAAGAAGCATGATCCACATAAGATAGTGGAAAATGATTTGACTCAATTTAACATGAAGCGATACATCCATGAGAATTCTCCTTATGACGAGATGTTCAGGGGAGTTAGACCTTATGAGTAAGTTCAAAGCAGATTCCAAACTATGCCTCCTGACCAACAAGTTAGTTTCCTCAGCTTTCAAAATCATAGACGAAACAATTTGCTGAATATATTGCAAGGATAATCAAAACCCATGCCTTCTCCATGAAAAACTAAATCCACAAAATCTGAACCAAGGTGTTCCACTAAGCGTACAGCTGAAGAAGTACCAAAAAGTCCAGAAAAGTTGTTTCAAGAAATAAAAACATCACTGGCAGAACTGAATGATCCACAACTATTAGCTCGGTTCGAAGCTTTCCTAAGTCTGGAACAAGTCATTCCTCATTCAACGCCAACTACTTCTATTGGCACCCCAAATACAACAAGACAAGAATGTTCCACAACAATTATTCATTCTATTACATCATTAACCCCTTTACAAACCAGCTTCGGAAATCCTAGTCCCGAACTCATTTTTGTAGGTGATCTTACTCCTATCTTGCCTGAAGAGATGCCTTCCTTAAATTTCTTTTTCAACAAGAAACAAAAATCTATTGTGAAAAGAGAATCTCACCAAAAGGATGGAGTAGTCACTAAAAGGAAAATATTGGTGTATGATGGGAGAGACCAAGATGGTCCTGAGTTTGTGAAAGAATTTGCAGGTTCACTAAGGGATTTTGCCACTGCCAATCAATGGTCAGTGGACAATTTAACCGAACAACTACAACATAAATGCCTCTTGGTAGAGCAATTGCAGAATGAGATATATAGTACAGAAAAAACTGTTAGAAGCAGGATGAACCAGGACATTGAACAAATCATGGCTAGTTATCAGCATCAAATGAAGCAGTTACATGATAACCTTGAGCTGCTCTACCAGAGTTCACATACCAACAAAGGTTTGATCACACAGCGTGACAATTTGATTGAGCAGCTACAGGCCAGATTGACCCTAACAAAGAACACAATGATAGACATTACTGCCTTCAAAACACAAGCATCAGAAATCAATGAGAAGCTGGAAGTTGCCCAACATGAGCTCTATAAAAAAGTAGATGATATTCAAAAATGCTATCAGGCAGTAGACCTTTCTCTAAAAAATATTTATGTCCAGGAAAAAGAAGCATGCGCAACCCAGTCTAAGTTTCAAGAGGTTATCATATGGAAGCAGAAAGCTAATACCCCTGGTCTTACCCTTCTCTCTCATTCTGAACAAGTAAAAGGAGAAATGGCCCTAAAAGCCTGGGAAACAAATCTGGAAGAAGGAAAGAAACTTGCTAGAGATGTAAAAGAGGCTTGTCTGGAGGCATTATCTTCAATAAATAAAAAATTGATTGAATCGAAGGAAATAATATCTCAGAGGCATTGGGGGAGATTGAAATAGAAATGAACCAGTAAAACTCCAGAAAGAACAAGGAAAATACTCAGGCGGCCATCCTGTTAATATTATGGCAGCTGCGGGAGGTATTTACCTCCACGTGTAAACCTGACGAGAATAGAATATTTCAGGAAGAAAGAAGAAACCCTAATGAGTTGGCTAATAACCCTAGAAGACAAGTCGGCTCAAGAGGTTAATTGGTATTAGGTTATTAGCCTACAAGAGAAGAAGTTGGCCATAAGAAATATTATATACTAAGTAAATAGACACCCAGAATGAGAAGTCGATCCAGGCAGTTAGCCAGAATTAGTATAAATACAAGAGGCCAGTCTTCATTCTGGCAGGGCATTCTCAGAATTGCAGAGCAACACTTGTGCGCATTGTAGTTGCCCAATTTGTGTGCAAGTTTGGAGGAGAGTTGCCGTTGCAGCTGCTGCAGCTAGAAGATTTCAGTTTTGGCTTGGACTATCTCTAGGTTATGGTTTGGAATATCTGATCAGCTCTTGTTTGGTGTGCTATCCTTGGGGAAAGGTGAGCTACCCTTTATTTGGCTATCTAGCCTAGAGTTTGCTTCCAAAGTGATTCTCTATCAAGGTTAAGGTGCTCGAAGGGTGGCTTTGGCCTATGGTTGGGTGAAAATAGTGATATTGTCGATGGTAAAATGAGCACATCCATTATATTCTAACGGTTTATGGGCCCACACCTCCTTCATACAGTCTAACCACTGGAAGGAAGCATAACCATAAGGATATTAAGCTCGTTGAAGAACTATCGCTAGGGTCTCCAGCAGGAGCAGTCACCAAAACATTGTTGCTAGGGTTACTATTAGATACAGTTGTAGAAACCCTAATCCTCTCATTGAGGCACCTTAAGTGAAGGGATTGACCTAATTTCTGAATAGACCAGTGCACCCTAGCCTAGTGAATCTCCTGGTACTCTCAACAAGCCAAGATGTCAAGGTTGAGTTTTTTTGTCAAATCTAGGGTTGACCAAGTCAAAGAAGCCATGACCTACTCCATGAAGTCAGAAAACAAGTTAGATGGAGCTTCTAACTTCAGAGCGTGGAAGACAAGGATTGAACTCATCCTTTCCAAGAATAAAGTGCTGGATATTATGAAAGGAAAGATCATGAAACCAGAGTTTGAAGAAGGAAAAGAAAAAGAGCCACATAACGTTGCAGTTATGGAAAAGTTCAAAGACGATGACATCAATGCCATGAGTATCATAGTGGATTCTATAAAATACCACTTGATACCCTACATCTCCCATCTTGACTCATCAAAGAAGATATACGATGCCCTAAAAAAACCTCTTCTCAGTTAGAAACATTGGATAAGTAATGAGTCTGAAGAATGAGCTTCGTGACATGAAGATGAATGATGACGAAAACATAACATCATACTTTGTGAGGATCTATCAGTTAAGAGATCAACTACAAGCTATTGAAGAGATAATCTCAGAGAAGGAACTAGTAAATATAGTACACAATGGTCTTCCCAAGACATGGGATGTATTTTCCGCAAGCGTGAACACAAGGAAGGAGTATCCTACATTTGAAGAACTTTGGACTTGCTGTGCACAAGAAGAATCAAGGATTAGTGCAAAAGAGAAACCTCAAAATAAATACGATGATCAAGCCTTCACAAGAAGATTCAAGAATTTCAGGAACAAAAGGAAGTTTGGCTCAAGGAAGAAGCCAAATCAAGAGAAAGATATGTCAGAAATACAATGCTTCAACTGTCGAAAATACGGTCACTACAAGAATCCTTGTCCCGAGCTAAAGAAAAGGAAGGAGATACACGAAGCATCAGTTGCCGAAGAAAAGGAACCTTCAAAGAAGACTAAGCAGGATGAAACAAACTTCTTCCTCTAAAGACAAGGTAACAATACTCTTCTTATTTCTTGTACATATCTTGTTTGCATAGTCTATCTCTTAGAAGATAATATGTTCCAAGAAGAACTATACCTATGGAAGAACAAAAAGATAAGGATTTCTATCATTATACAAGTCAGATAATAGACATGAAAGGATGAAATACATCAAATGAATCATGTGGAAGCTATTACAAGATAAGCCAAAATTAGAATCAATCTTGAAGAAACCTAGAAAAAGCAAATACAGAAAGAAGTCAGCAATCAAGAGGAAATTGGGGAAAGACTTATGACACTTTGCTGAAGACAATAAGAACGCAGATGGAAGCGTGGATTCTGTTAGATGGAGGGAGTCGATTATATATTTGCAAAAGAAAAACATGCACTCATACATGACGCAAAGATTAGGAGGGAGCAAATTCTATGATCCATTGAAGATGATGAAGTATATATCCATGTTAGCATCCATGAAAGGCAATACATGTTCAGTTCAACCTTAGAATAAGTCTTCTTCAAAGAGAAGCCTTAAAGTATCCCTGGTTGTCCATACACATTCGTGATCCTATGATGAAAAGAAGAAGTGGAATCTTTAGGGCATGGAATCTATAAGAAACTCCATGGACCCAAGAGATACAGAAAAACATGAGGAAGAACATGAAGATTCCAAGAAAGAAAGAGAAGCCAGAACAACCAGTCATTATATCAAGAATCACAAGATTACCAACCTGATATGAAATCACTAAAAGCAATCAAGTAAAGGAACTGGAAGTTGTGATGAAGAACAGTGTATATGAATGCAAGCATTGCAAGATCCAGAACTAGAGGTTCTCCCAGATGGAGGGAGAAGACTATGATGATTACTTGTTCCAGTAAACCAGACATACCTCTACATGAGTCATTATACCATCCGCGATAT
>JASDQU010374249.1:0-17677 GCA_032191745.1 Picea mariana | reverse complement strand
AATATATATCTCCAAAAATGAGCAGATAAGCAAACATTTTGGTAAAACTTCTATCCAAGATGAAAGAGTTTGCGTACTCAAGCTAGAGCTCATGGAGATATCTTCCTTATTGAAAAAGGAAGAGATGAATCCCAGGTTGGGAGGGAGCATTGATGTGTTATTGATTGATGGACAATCACTTTTTAGTTCGAAAAATGGTCCAGGATGAGTAGTTCCTTTCCAGATTTGGAAAGTGGTTTGAGATTTCTGACGGACAGGCATTTTCCAGTTTGGTAAATGGTCTAGATCAAACGATCATTTTTGTAATCAAAATGATTCGATGGATTGCTGATGTACCATAGACAGGGATTTCCCATTGTGGTTAACATGGGGAATGGTCTAGGGCAGTCTCTCTTCTTGAGGGTTACTCAAGAAGACTGGCCCGCCTCTCTGGACAATGATTTCACATTGTGGTTAACATGGGGAATGGTCCATTTTGGAGGTTGGTTTAGGACAACCATTTCCTTAGGAAATGGTCCGAACAATCATTCCTTAGGGCAGATTCATTCTCTCCAGGTTGCACTTTGTTTAGTGCCGGAGGAATGGCCCAGGGTGGGGAATGGTCTAGGTTTAGCTATCAGGGACAGACATTCCTTAGGGTAGACTCATTCTCTCCAGTTTACACTTTGTCTAGTGTCGGAGGAATGGCCCAGGGTGGGGAATGGTCCAGGCTCATAAATTAGGACAATTATTCTTCCTTGCTTGAGAAGAATAGTCCAGATAGCTCATCATTGATGTTTGTACCTTTTGAGGGCAGATGCTCTTCCAATATTTCACAGATGTGAGTGGAAGAATGGCCCACATGATTCAGTTTATATCATAACATTGTTCTTGTGTAGGTTAATATCAGATGATTGTTATGAAGACTGTATACTACTGTGGTGGATGTGTTCCACTGTTTGTGACTATACGTCACTGATCAAGTACCTGTGGTAGTGTATCACTGGATTGTAGTTGTGTACTACTATGGATAGACACAATTGTGTTCTATTGAATGATATTGTTATGATTGCCTTGAAGACTATCAACAGTGTTGAAAATTATTATCAACTAGATGGATGATCAATGGATAGAGATTTCCCAGACGAAAAATGGTTCAGGACATTTATTTTCTAGGACATATGTCCAGATTAGAAGAATGACTCTTGTGTCACTCTGTGGTGTGAGTGACTTATCCAACATCATGTCTAATTACTCAGATAGAGTATGGTTTCGAGAGATGATGCAGCTGAAGACACTGATGGCGATGATGGTGCTCATGATGTAGTCATGAGATAGTCTATACAACTATGTTGATGCTATCGGGTGAATGGTATATTTGTGCTCAAGACCATTACCTGTAATACCTCCCTAGCTAGAAGGGAGTGTTAATATTATGGTAGCTATGGGAGGTATTTACCTCCACGTGTAAACATGATGAGAATATAATATTTCAGGAAGCAACAAGAAACCCTAATGAGTTGGCTAATAACCCTAGAAGACAAGTCGGCTCAAGACGTTAATTGGTATTAGGTTATTAGCCTACAAGAGAAGAAGTTGGCCAGAAGAAATATTATATACTAAGTAAATAGACACCCAGAATGAGAAGTCGACCCAGGCAATTAGCCAGAATTAGTATAAATACAGGAGGCAAGTCTTCATTCTGGCAGGGCATTCTCAGAATTGAAGAGCAACACTTGTGCACATTGCAGTTGGCTAGTTTGTGCGCAAGTTTGGAGGAGAGCTGTCGTTGTAGCTGCTGTAGCTAGCAGATTTTGGTTTTGGCTTGGACAATCTCTAGGTTATGGTTTGGACTATATGATCAGCTCTTGTTTGGTGCACTATCCTTGGGGAAAGGTGCGCTACCCTTTGTTTGGCTATCTATCCTAGGGTTTGCTTCTAGAGTGATTCTCTGTCAAGGTTAAGGTGCTCGGAGGGTGGCTTGGACCTATGGTTGGGTGACAATAGTGATATTGTCGGTGGTAAAATGAGCACATCCATTATATTCTAACACATCCAAAAAATGAGCCAGATTGATTTACTTAAAATCAATGAATTGTTGGTTGATCCAAGTTCACAATATCAGGTCACAGTCCAAGAAGTGAACTAGATCCAGGAGAAGCTTCCAAAAATACAGAAGAATATGTTTGTCTTTGAATTGAATGAAAGGATTTATCCTTCAAGATTCGTGGTAGCATTGATGGACATGTGCACCCAATTCAATGAACAAAGAAAAACTAGTGTAGTCGGGATCAAATGAAAGGACATACACAACACCCACTTTCACCACCTACACTTCCCCTCTCTCTACATGTGACTTACTTTGTTTATCCCTACCACCTGCATTCTCACATCCATCCATCCCACCTCCTTATTGGACACTTGTCCCCACATCATACTATTCATGAACAATTACTCCTACACGTAACCATTAGCCATCCCATAAGGAGCCAACTTTGAGTTGCCTATCTGATTACCCCCCCCCAATAACTTCAACTGCAATTCTTTATCCCAATGAACACATTCGAAGGGACGCATGGCAACCTAATTGAATGACAAAGACAATAAGCCAAATGATTGTGGTGGTCTTAATGGACATGTGTACCCAGTTTAAAGAACAAAGGAAAACAAGCGCATCTACAAGCAAATGAAGAGACAGATGAAGCGCCGACAAAACTCAACAATATTTGCATGCTATTATTTCATTCGAGATGTATTCTATTTTTAGGAAGATATTGTGGGAAGTCTAATGGTTTTCAGTTGTAGCAATTTTTGTATAAATAGATAGATTTTAGATCTATTCTAGACTGCTTCTTTCCGAATGTAAAAGAGAAAACCTTTTTTGAATATCAATACAAGTGCAGACAAAGATTCTAAGTTTCTCTCAATTTGATTTATGTGTTTCCTCTGTGTTTCCATTTCTTTGAATTTCTTTCTGTAGTTCTTGAAGAGTGAATGATCACAATTTAGTACTACATCTACTGTGATCATAATATATCAGTGGTTCATTCAGTAGCAACTTTTCCTCTGTTATTACTGTGAGTAAAACAAGACCTGTGATTTGTGTGAATTACTGCATTTTTATCTCATGTTCAAGGGTGCATCTTATACTTTTCCTCTACTGCAAACAAGGTGAGACTTATCTGTAATTGATACCTGACTTTGTTTTAACAGTTTTGTAAATCTTTCTACATTATTTGACATCATAATTGTGACTCGGATAACGAGATACAACCTCTGTACTATCTTATCATTAATTTCATTTAAAGATTATTTCTCATAAAATTGAAGGTAGAAAAAAGCACTCACAAAAACACTTCATTTAAAACCTTTGATGCCTGACATTATTCTTTGAGCCTTAGAATCAATCTTAGGAACAACATATTTTTGGAGCCGTTGCCGAGGATGGAGAAATGAAATCATTTTTCCCTGGGAGAACGACAAAGTTAAATTTTGGTCTTTGATGGTGAACAAAGATTGAATACATGGATAAGGCTTACTTTATATTTCACCCGACGACTCCATTATAGACAAAACTGGCATTTGATCAAAAGAACACTAGAAAAAACCCAAACGAAAATCAGACTATGCGAGTTTCGGATCCTGAAAAATTGTTGAAACAAAAGGGATATCTCAGACAAGCTTATACATCAGCAGGTAAGGTCCATCAACCTAGAATTACACAAGTTAATGTTAATATTCCTGCTGAAGAACTAAATCTTAAAGACAATTTTAAACGAGTTCATTCTACAGAAGCATCAACAAGTAAACCTGAAGTTAAACTTGAAACTCTAGAGGTAATTATTCCTGAAATAAAATTTGAGATTGACCATACCATCCATGTTTCATTAATAGATACTTTTACCAGTGAAAACAAAGAATCCATTTGAATCCCTGCTATCATTAGTACTTAGCTGATTCTTTCTCTTCCCGAAGTAAAATTTTTTGTTTTCAGAAACCCTGAAGATTATTTTCCATACTCAGATTCATCCCCTATTACTTCTCCTATCTATACATCAGGTAGACCTGAGGAACCAAGCTCAAGTTTTCCTTTCCCCCCTCATCTAGATCTTCCATCTTCTCATGATCATTTTCCTGAATTTCATTCACATGATCCCGAAGTAGTCAAAAGATTAGTAGATCGGTCTTTTGAAGTTTTTAATAATCTCCTTTTTAGTCCTTAGATTCCCTCTCCTAAACTTTCAATAATGGTTGGCGCTGGAGGTGCTGGTGTTGTAGGTGCTGGAGGTGTCGGAGCTGCAGGGGTTGGTGGAAAATCTCAACCCCCTAGGATCTTTGCCAAGGTCGCTGCTAGATATGCTCCCTTAGTTCTTCATACTGTCCTACAAGATTTACCTAAAAATTACATGAAGAGCCTCCCTAAATTCACGGGAGAAGGGGATTTAACAACAATAGAACATATAGTCTTTTTCGATCAATTTGTTGATATTCTTGGTATTGAGCACGAGGATGTTTACACGATACTGTTGGTACAAAATTTTGAAGGACATGTAATAACTTGGTTCAGAGGACTTCCAGTAGGTTTTATACCATCATATAATGATTTGGAAACTTCCTCCATAAGGCAATGGGGCGAGAAAAAAGATCATCTTTATTACTTAACCGAATTCAGAGCCTTGAGAAAAAAAACTTCTGAATCGGTCCTAGAATTTATCCAAAGATTTAATAATCTTTATCACAAAATCCCAGCTGAAGTTAAACCTTCTTAACCAGCTGCAAAAGTCACTTTTGCAGGGGCTTTTGATTCTGATTTCGCTTTACTTTTGAGAGAAATAAGATCCATTACTTTAGCAGGAATGCAAGATGATGCTATAGAGATTGAGTCAAATATGATGGCATCTGGGAAGTTGAAAATTAAAGTTGATATGTGAACAAGAGAACCCATGTGTTTTAAAGAACATCCAGGGCCCTCTGGATCTAGAAAGTATGCAGAGGAAAAAATGGATGAGATGGCGAAAATTATTAAAGATTTATCGAACAAAATTTCCAGGATGGAAATAGAAAAAGAAAACCTGGCCCATACATCAGAAATCAATTTAGGAGAAATACTAATCCTCGGATACCACAAAGGCAAATAAAAACCGAGGATCAAAAAATTCAAGCTCCTTTGAAACTGATAATTTCATACAGAGAGATGAGGAGCAAGATTATGATGAATTAGGTGAAGAGTTAAATAACCTCAACGATGACGATCTTGAGCCTCACCTAACCAAACAGGATTATGAGAAATCCTTGGATCTGGAATCTCTGTTTAATGATGATGAAAATATCAACAATTTGGGAGACTCTACATACAAAAGTCTCATTGATTCAATAATGGTCGAGCTTCAACATAAATATGATTTGAGGCCAAGAGAAAAAACTTCTACAAATATTCCACCAAAAAATATTTTATCACGAAACAAAGCTAATGAAGCGACAGTCGCAAAACCATCACATGAAATGCAAGTTGCTCAAGCAAAGCAAGTTGAAACTAAAGTAGTACAAACTAAGAAGCCAAAAAATACGAAAGTTGAAGTTCAGACTAGGGAAATTAAAAAACCAATTGGGACTTTCAATTTAGAGAATGAACTTAACAAAATTAAAATTCCAATGCCTCTGGTTGAACTTGCTAGAAACTTGATCTATAAAAAACAAATCGCTAAAGCAATAAATTTTTCTAATGCTTAATGTCAAGCTGATGTTATCAATTTGTAGGATGATAAACCTACAATCATGTTTGGGCCACACATTGAAAATAGTAAGGATTTTGTTGCTCCTTTCTATATTACGCTGACTGTGCACAATCATTTACTTCGCAATTGCATGTTAGACTTAGGAACTTCACATAATTTAATTCCTAAGATTATCATGGAAAAATTGGGCCTTGAAATTACCAGACCTTATCAATATCTATACTCGTTTGATTCTATAAAGGTTAAGTGTCTAGGTATGATTAAAGATTTAGTTGTAAATCTAGCTCAGGTTCCTATGCAAAGTATTCTTATGGATGTGGTTGTTGTTGATGTTCTTGCCAAGTATGGTATGCTTCTATCCAGATATTGGGGTGCCAAGCTAGGAGGATCGGTTCAGCTAGACATGACCTATGTTACAATTCCATTTTTTGGTGGACAATTAACTTGACTGTACATAGAAACTAGACTGGCGTATACTGTAAGTGACCCTCAACACCCCAATAACTAGCCAATCTATGTTTTTGATCAAGATTTGGGTAATTGTATATTATTTATAGATGATGATTTTGAAGAATGTGTAGAAGGAGAAAACCAAAAAATAGAATTTTCGAGGAAAAATATAAATGTTAGAGAAGGGATGTGGAAAATGTTCTCTGATGGTGCTTCATCCTGCGAGGGAGCAGGAGTTGGAGTTTTATTTGTGGCACCAGGTGATGAGTATGTTATTCCTTTCTCCTATATATTACAATGGGAGGTCGATTATACCAATAATGTCTATGAATATGAAGCTTTAGTTTTAGGATTAGAAGCTGCAAGAAAATTAAAAATCGAACATTTGATAGTTTATGGTGATGTTGAGCTCATTGTAAAATGAATAAAACAACAATATCAAGCTAAGCATCCAAGATTGAGATCGTATAGAAATTGTGCCTAGGATCTAATAGAGAATTTATTCTCGTCTTTTAATATTTAGTATGTTCCCAGAATGCAAAATCAACAAGCTGATTCTTTAGCCAAAGCTGCTGCAACTTTCGTACCACCTATTGTTTTGAACCTGAAATATCATATTGAAATGAGACATAGACCTTCGATTCCAAACAATGTTCAACACTGGCACGTGTTTGAAGATGATAAACAAATCAAATAGTTCCTGAAAATGGTAGATGAGTTTTCTGAGACCCACATAGATCAAGAAAATCAAAATGATCCTGCTTGGATTATGCAGGAAGGAGAGAACCCAGAGAAGTTCCAAGATAAAATTGCAAATCACCTCATGCTCTTACTTAAAAACAATCAAATTCCCAGAGGTTTGATCCCTTTAGAAAGGTTGTTTGACCAATATGACATACCTTTAAAGTCTACTTTGTGACCTCAACCCGAAGAAGTTGAAGATTGTAATGTAGGAACTAATGAAAATCCCAAAATGGTCAAAATATCAAAATATCTCCCGGCACAAACAAAGAGTAAATATGTTGAGTTACTTAAACAATATAAAGATGTTTTTGCATGGTCTTATGATGACTTAAAAACTTATGATACTTCCGTTATTGAACACACGATTCCCTTAAAACATGGTATTAAGCCTTTCAAGAAGAAGCTTAGACAGATAAACCCAATTCTTCTAATAGTAATAGAAAAGGAGGTTAAAAAACTCCTTGATGTAAAAATCATCATTCCCCTCAGATACTCTGAATGGGTGGCCAATTTTGTCCTTGTTAGAAAGAAGAATGACGAAATAAGGCTTTGCGTTGATTTTAGGAACTTAAATTGGTCTTCTCTTAAAGATAACTACCCGCTCCCAAAAATGGACCATGTTTTAGAGAAGGTAGTAGGGGCTAACATAATCTCTATGATTGATGGTTTCTTAGGATATAATCAGATTGTTGTTCATGAAGATGATAGAGAAAAGACTGCATTTACTACTCCAAGGGGAACATTTATGTATGATAAAATGCCTTTTGGTTTAATGAATGCAGGGGCAACTTTCTAGAGAGCAATGCATATCGTGTTCATTGGTGAGAGAGACAAGTTTGTTGTTATTTATCTAGACAACCTGAAATTTTTTTCCAATTTTGATGCAGAACGTTTGGTGCAACTCAGACAAACTTTTGAAAAATGCAAAAAATTTGGTTCGTCTCTTAATCCTAAAAAATCACACTTTTCCATGCAAGAAGGTAAAATTTTAGGTCATATAGTTTGAAAAGATGGAATTAAGGTTGATCCTAAATGAGTTGAGGCTATTGACCTGATTAATATTCCTAGAAATAGAAAAGAGAATCAATATTTTTTGGGAAAGATGAATTTTTTGAGGAGATTTATTCCTAACTTTGCTGAAATAATCAAATTGATTACAAATATGCTAAAAAAGGACAACAAAGTAAAATGGACTACAGAAGCCAAAGCATCTTTCAAGCACGTTAAGAAAGCTATAGGAGAAGCACCAGTATTGGTAAGTCCCGACTATACAAAATAATTTTTAATCTTCTCCTTTGCTTTTGAACATACTGTTGCAATAATACTCCTTCAAAAGAACATGAAGGTTTCAAACAACCAATAGTTTTTTTCAGCAAAAGCCTTAGAGATGCAGAGCTAAGATATGACATTCTCGAAAAACAAGCTTACCCGATGGTGAAGGCTCTCAAGGCCTTCCGAATATATGTCTTGCACTCCAAAATAATTGCTTATGTACCAACAAATTTGATTAAAGATATCTTGGTTCAACCAGACAGTGATGGAATAAGAGATAGATGGTTGGCTAAAATTCAAGAGTTTGATTTAGAATTGAAACCAACTAAACTAGTCAAAGGCCAAGGTCTGGCAAGGCTGTTACCGAATCAAATTTCAAAGCACTTGGAATAAATAACTTTGAATCACATGATTCTCTTTTAGATATGGAGGAAATTGATGATCAAGCACCCATTATTCAATTTGAAGAAAAATTTCCGTCCTCATCTTGGTACAATGATATTGTTACATATCTCCTTACCCTTCAATGTCCAAGTGACACGACTCCTTCAAAAGAAAGAACTTTAAAGTTACATGCAATTAAGTATTGCATTATTGATGGCAAGTTATACTGGAAAGGCCCTTTGGGTTTCCTGTTATGTTTCCTGATAGAATCCGAAACATAAGGTGTCATTGACGAATTTCATGAAGGAGTATGTGGAGGACATCATGCCTGGAGGGCAACAACCTACAAAAGTTTAAGGGTAGGATATTATTGGCCAAAATTATTTACTGATGTGAATAAAGGGTCAAAGCTTGCAATTCATGCCAAATGTTTGTTGGTAAGCAAAATCTTCCCGCCTTACCTTTAATTCCGGTAAAAGTTGAAGCACCTTTCCAACAATGGGGCATAGACTTCATTGGAGAAATTCATCCGCAATCAAGTGCTCAACATAGATGGATTCTAATCACTATCGATTATTTTACGAAATGGGTTGAAGCCATTCCAACTCGAAATGTTACAGATTCGGTAGTAATAAACTTTTTGGAAGAAAACTTCCTAGCAAGATTTGGTTGTCCTAGAAAAATAGTTATTGATAATGCTCAGACTTTTAAATCTATGGCAATGATTAATTTCCGTCAGAAATACAATATTATTTTAGGCCATTCTACAACTTATTATCCTCAGGGAAATGGGTTGGAATAATCATCTAACAAGAGTTTGATGACTATAATCAAGAAAGTTTTGACAGAAAATAAAAAAGCTTGGCATATTCACTTAAAATACGCCTTATGGGCAAATCGAATTGGCACCAAGAAATCTATAGGTATGTCTCCTATCCAATTAGTTTATGGTACTAATGTTATCCTTCCTATTAATCTTTCTCTTCCTGTGATGAAACTCTAGCAGGATGCAAATGAAGAGCCAAATGATGTTACGAGAAGAATGAATCAACTCATCAAAGTTCAAGAGAACAGAGTAGAAGTGGATGATAAGCTTCAAAAGTACCAGGATAATATGAAATCCCTTTTTGATAAAAAAATCCAAAGACAAGGAGTTTCTTCCTGGCAATTTAGTTTTAAAATGGGAAGCTAGAAAGGAAGATGCAGGGAAACATGGAAAATTCGATCATCTCTAGTTTGGACCATTTAAAATTGCAGTTGCTGAGGGAAAAAACTCATTCTCACTGGAAAATCTTCATGGAGAAATTCTTGACGCTCCTATCAATGGGCGTTATTTAAAACATTTCATGCAGTAGTTAAATTTTGGATTTCCATTGTATATATCGGATTGGATTGGCTTTGGCAATTTCAATTTTCAATTTTTCTTTTCTTTTTATCTGAGTCATTTATCATTTGTTGTAAATATTTTTAATAAATTTACGATTGGTTGACATCATTAAAACGAAAAATAAAAACATCTTTATCACATATCATCTCTATTTTACAGGATTATATGATATTTTATATTTCACTCCTTTTGTAGAATAGATCTTTTTGAACAATAGATGAGGCTGAATAAAAACTTGACATTCGTCTTTCAAACATTTGATTTTTCTAAAAACAAGTGATAAATAAATAGTCTGCCTCGTTGAAATTTCAAAAGGAAAATAAGGTATGAGTCCCTACTCTTCTTATAGTTCAAATAAAATTTAAAAAATTATTTTTGAAATGAATGTGAAGGAAGTTTTCTCATGATAATATTATTACATGACAAAAAAAAAATCAGAGATGTATAAAATTATAATTTGAAGTGTCATGCGGATAAAATCTGAAGCCATCTATGAAATGAAAATAAAATAACAATAAATAAGCTCGAAGGAAGTCTGAACTAAATACAAAAACTTGTGTAGGATCAATTTTTTTCTTTTTTTTCTTTATAAATTTAGATCTTTCAAATCTATGATCGGGTCAATTTTCACCTATCCCCAAAGTTCTTTTCCACTTCAGATTTTATTTCTCCTTTCTTATCTTCTTTTAGTCTTCATAGAAAGAAATAAACTTACCTTGACTCTGAAAACTTAAAAACATATTTTCAAAACAAGATTGGGTGAAAATCTTTATGTTGGATTTTAATTGAAGAAGTATGTCTAGGCTAATCTTGATAATTTTAGCTTTGCTATCGGACTTTAAGCTGACTAATTCGCTCAAGGTTGATCCCTGAAAAGATTAAAATTCCCATAAAAAATTTCCTATAGGCGAAGGTGTATTGATAATTGGAAGAAAGTTAGTTTCAGAGTATTCTTAAAATTGTTGACAGAGCTTCTTTTCAAAAAATTTAAATAGATATCATCCCGTGTATGTTACATACAGATTGATTGCACCCACTTCAAAATATTAAAATATAAGACATTTGGTGGAAGGAAATTCATAATTTGATTGCCCCCATCTTGTCCAAAAGAGATGATGAAAGGAAATTCATATATTGATTGCCCTCATTTCAGCGAAATGCAAAAGTGTTAATTGAAGTGGTGAAATGAAATTCAATGGGAGAAGTAGATAACTTCACTTGGGTACTGAAAATGATCGCTGGCAATGAAGCAATATCTATGATATCTGTAAGGCTTCCATACATATCTATATATCATACTCTATTATCTAGTCCTCTTTTCAGTGATATTTACATCCTGAACCTACTAGGGATTCCCTAAATAAATTGTTACATTTGCTTAACCTTGAAGCGAACAAAGTCGATCGAAGACTGATATTTTAGTTAAAGTTATTTTTATTATCTTAAACAATTATGAAATCAGTTTTAGGAAAAGGAAATTTTAAATAGCCTAACTTGAGATCAATCATTAAGTATGTTTTGAAGGTTTTTGAGATTTGGTTAAGTTCGTTTTTCTATGTATGATTAATTCTTAAATAAAACTGGAAGATGTTTTTCAAAAATCAATAATGACTCCATTTACCCAATAAAGGAACTTGGTATGTTGTTCTTTCGCGCCTCACAGGGAGCCACAATCCCCAGATGGAGCCTATGTTAGAACACATATAATTTTGAGCTTTTGAGCTTTATATATTTTGCCTCTTAGAAACAAAAAATTTACCCAAAAAGCAAAAAACTTAGAAGTGACCTTTTCAAATTAAAATAAATCCATTGGTTGTTATTTATCAATAAGGCGCTTACAATATCTATCGTCAATGAGTTACTCTAATTTGATCGAACGGTCCTAATGATCTCCAAAGTTTTGAAGCTGCCTAAGTTTTAAAAGAAAATCTTTAACGATCACTTCAGAGCTTCGCGCTTTGGGTATTACAACAAACCTAAACAACAAAAATCATGAAACTTCGAAGTCTCAAAGATAGGCACTCGTGATAATTCCTGAAGGACTTACGGACATGTCATGGGACACATGTCTTCTAAAATCTTTTCTTAAGTTGACACATGGCACTTATTTTTGACTTTTACGTCAGATGATTCGCTCATTTTCAATTGACATGTGGCATCCCTCTTTTCTTGACATGTCATCGAGAATGATGTCATCTATGCCACGTCACTCTGGGAGATTGCCTTTCGAGAGTTTTAATAGAGATTGAGTTCAAAAACCTTTGAAGTATCAAAGCGTCGAAGTAAATTAATTACAAAAAGTGAAAAGTGTTTCAAAGAGTTAATAAAATAGTTAACGACTTTAATTAATCATCATTAAGTATTAATTAATCACTTCCCAGTTTCGGGCTCTGGAAGATTTCTCTTGTGCTATATTCAAAACTTTTGAATTCTGAACTTTCGAAATACTTAAAGTTAATATGACGTTTTAAAACATGATTAATTAAAACATAAAAGTGATTACTTAGAGATTAACTCCTTTGCGAATTCAGACTTTGGGAGATTTCCATCCCGTCACATCCAAAACTTCCGAACGCAGAACCGACAAAGTATTAATGAAATTTATGATTGATTAAGGTTAATGATTTCAAATAAATAATGTGAATCACCAGGTAATAAATTCCATTAAGTTTTTAATAAATTCTTCGTCAATAGAGCTATACGAAGATCGATAGACTTTTGGAATAAAGCACTTCGAATTTCAAAATCGTTTATACCATTTGCAATTAGCAGTTTTTTATTTAGTATAGAGCTTACAGACTTCTCTTGTTACAAGTAGGCTAATTCCATTTCCTTAAGGATTATGGCACCACGAAAAGCTGCTAAGAATCTCAATGCATCGGGTGATGATTCAAATCCAAATACAGATGTTCTATCAGACACAACTCCATGAGTTACGAACGCCATTAAAACTTGGAAGAAAATTTTTGATATCTTAGAGCATGAGATTATCAATTGTCCAAACGAATCTGCCGAGGAAGACAATGAGTCTTTTTTAGCCAAGCTTATAATGATAGCACAGTCGGAACTACATAAGATTGCCGCACGACCCAAAATTATACCCTACAATGATATGATAAATTGGGCTTTGGAACATGTCGACATCCAAACCAGAAGCATCATCAACCACCAACAGACCGTCATCGGCTCTTTCCGACCAGAGAATATACAAGTAATGTACAAGATTTCCCCTACACCTAAATATGTTGGCATATTTATTACAGGCAGATAAAAGGCAGAGTATTTGTTTGTCATTGATGGCAAGCTCAGCTTGATGATGATGAACAAGAGAAAGTGGAAAGATCAGCAGCGCAACGATGATTGCATGGCAGAAAATCCTGAAATGCGAAAGATAAGAGCATGTCAAAGAATCCATTTCAGAGTTTCGCAGACTGAAAAATTGGAGTTTCAGATACCGGGAGTTGGAAGTGTAGAAACACTTCACCACAGGAGTCCCGAAGTCGCGAAATGCGAAACGCTGAAATCCTGAAACAAGCACACTCCATTTCAGAGTTTCGCAGATCAAAAAATCAGAGTTTCGGATACCGGGAGTTGGAAGAGTAGAAACACTTCACCACAGGAGTCCTGAAGTTGCGAAATGCGAAACGCCGAAATCCCAAATCAAGCACAATGAAGACTCGTCAATTCACGAAATAATCCTAGCCGTCAGATTGAGGATTGATTTGGACTGTTGGGGCCATAGGACACGTGGTGAAAGATTGTCATTTCATTGATTGGAAAGTCAAAGGAACGAGGTTCCCTAACCTCTCGAACTCGTGACATGCGAAATTGCGAAATATCAAAATGCAAAATTGCGAAAGGCACTAACAACTAAACTCCATTTCGGAGATCGCAACTTGGAGAGTCGAGATGCCTCGGATCAAGAATTCGTGACATGCGAAATCGCGAAATGCCGAAATGATCGAAGCTAGTCCAGCTAAGCTCTTTTTTCAGAGTTTTAGGGATCAAGACATGGAGCGTCAAGATATCTCATCACAAGAATTGCCAAAATCGCGAAATGCCAAAGGGTACTATTGTGAGTCACGAAGACTCGAAGGGAAAAACGCCGAAATCCTGTCAACCGTTCGATTAGGAAAAGAAGGGATCAGATCATGAAGCTTTGTGGACCGTTGATCTGGATCCATTTTGGGGATCGCGACTTGGAGACTCAAGATGCTTCGCAACAGGAATTCGCAACATGCAAAATCGTGAATTGCCGAAATACGAAATGTGAAAGACATTTTGTTTCTTGTAATCCAATGGTGCAGGTGAATTCAAATATGATCGGAGGGCTACTGTTTCACCTCACAGTTAATTGATCAGTTACGATTCAATTAGCAAAACTGATTCATGATTCTTGATCGGTTGGCGATTTAGTTGCTGAGGTGTATGTGAATAAAAGAAGATATGAGATGACTGTGCAAAGTTGGTTGTTCTGACTGAAAAATGAGTTGAACTATAGAAAGGTAAAACTACAGTATGCGCAGTGTGAAGAAAGCTCAGAGATAAGGAACAAAAAATGAACATAAGAGAAAAAGGGAAGAGAGAAGAATGTGCACATATCAAAAGGCATGAGAAGGACAGAGAAAGAATAGATAGAAAGAGACAACAAGTCATTCCAAGTATGAACAGAGTAGAAGAATAGTTTAGCAGAGAAGAATTGTAGAACAATGAAGAAGCGGTAAGAATTGATTTATCAGTGTTGTTGGTTTTTCAATCATTTATTTGTAATAAGGGTGGTAGGGAGGTGATAGGGAGGACTGTTGTCCTCAAAGTTTCAAGTGAGTGCTTGAACACAGGGAGTTGTAGCTTCCATCTGGTTGCAGCCAGAGAAACAAGGGTGGCAGGTTGGTGTAAGGGAGAACTGTGGTTCTCTGTAATACAGGTTGGTGCTTGTGTGACTGGAAGTTGGTGCTTCCATCCAGTTGGTGCTGGAACACTTAGGGAGTTGTTGCTTCCTTCTAGTGGGTTCTAGAGAAACCAGGGAGTTGGTGCTTCCTTCTAGTGGTTGCTAGAGAAACCAGGGAGTTGGTGCTTCCTTCTAGTGGGTGCTAGAGAAACAAGAGAGTTGGTGCTCTCAACAAGTAGCAGCTTGTAAAACAGAGGTAGTAGCCTCACATTGAGTTGGTGCTCAATTATAGATGATGTATAGAACTTAAAAGAATGCCTATCATTTCAAAGAAGAAGAGGTTTTCTCCCTTTATGGGTTTCCTCGTGAAAATTTGTCTCTGTGTATATCTTATGTGTGAGTGATGCTATAATTTATGTTGTCCATATGTAGTATAATATTGATGGTCACTTGGAGAAAGCTTAAAAATGGTTTGATTGTTAATATTGTTTAAGCACAGAGAAAACTGATTCACCCCCCCCTCTCAGTTGTTTTAGTAATTTCAACAAAATATACTTACATTGCAACATTTCTTCTAGATTTTGAGAGAAGAGAATGCACTCAATACGGTAGAAATGGTCATGATATAATCAAGACCTGGTGGGGACATTCGAAAAAATTCAGAGTCGACGCTCATGGTATATATGACATGACGTCCTTAGATGCTCATATGTTATATATAACCATGATGCTCTGTCATCTGTTTGGGAAGAAGAACCCTACAACTTTCTTAGTTGAGTGGGTAGCCATCATGAATGAAGTAGCCGAGGGTTATACCTTCAATTGGGATAAAATGCTATCTAATAATTTGGCCAAGGAAATTGCTAAGTATAAATCATCAAAATCAAAAGGGCAACCTGCTCCTTTTTACATGTAATATTATATTATGGATGTCATTTGTTTCATGACCCCTTTTCCCTTGATGAATTGGAGTTGGACCCCAACCAGTTCTGAGCCAATACATTTTTACCACTCCAAATTATGGGAAGAAAATGCTAAAGATTTCTTTTACGAAATCTGTCACAACGTGGTGGTACTAGTTCACACAGTTATCTATGGTCACCCGCCGCCCAGGATTTCAAAAAATATTATGGGGAACTCAGGCACACTTGCAGACTGGTTCATTGAGGAGAATTTCTCCTATATTAGAGTATTTGGTTGTTCCATTCCTCCTTATGCCCTTCCACAGTTTTTACCCGACAGGCTGGTGTGCAGAGAATTGGCATATCAGATAGTAGCAGGAGGTATCAACAAGGAGTTGAAAGCAACTCAGAAAAATGTTTGGCCAAGTTTTCTCGTTCAAGTTGGTATGTTCACATTATTATATTTTGGTAATTCTAAAGTCGAGGCCGCAGCCCTCGAAGATGTCAAATTAGTTGACATCGAATTCAAGAAGCATGATCCACATAAGATAGTGGAAAATCATTTGGCTCAATTTAACATGAAGCGATACATCCATGAGAATTCTCCTTATGATGAGATGTTCAGGGGAGTTAGATCTTATGAGGAAGTTCAAAGAAGATTCCAGACTTTGCCTCTTGACCAACAAGCTGGTTTCCTCAGCTTTCAAAAGCATAGACGGAATAGTTTGTTGAATATATTGCAAGGAGAATCAAAACCCATGCCTTCTCCACAGGAAACTAAATCCACAAAATCTAAACCAAGTTGCTCCACTAAGTGCACAGTTGAAGAAGTACCAAAAATTCTAGAAAATTTGTTTCAAGAAATAAAAACATCACTGGTAGGACTGAATGATCCACAACTATTAGCTCGGTTCGAAGCTTTCATGAATCCGAAACAAGTCATTCCTCATTCAACACCAGCTACTTCTGCTGGCACCCCAAATACAATAGGACAGGAACGTTCCACATCAATTATTTCTCCTATTACATCATTAACCCCTTTACAGACTAGCTTCGGAAATCCTAGTCCCAAACTCATTTTTGTAGTTGATCTTACTCCTATATTTCCTGAAGATATGCATCCCTCAAATTTCTTTTTCAGTAAGAAACGAAAAGCTATTGTGAAAAGAGAATCTCACCAAAAGGATGGAGTAGTCACTAAAAGGCAAAGATTGGTGTATGATGGGAGAGACCAAGATGGTTTTGAGTTTGTGAAAGAAGTTGCAGGTTCACTGGGGGCTTTTTCCATTTCCAATCAGTGGTCAATGGACAATTTAACCGAACAAATGCAACATAAATGCCCCTTGGTAGAGAAATTACAGAATGAGATATATAGTACATAATAGACTGTTAGAAGCAGGATGAACCATGACATTGAACAAATCATGGCTAGTTATCAACATCAAATGAAGTAGTTACATGACAAACCTTGAGCTGCTCTACCAGATTTCATAGACCAACAAAGATTTGATCACTCAGCGTGACAATTTGATTGAGCAGCTGGAGGCCAAATTGACCCTAACAGAGAAAACAATGATAGATATTACTGCCTTCAAAACACAAGCATCAGAAATCAATGAGAAGCTAGAAGTTGCCCAATAGGAGCTCTATAAAAAATTAGATGCTATTCAGAAATGCTATCAGGCAGTAGACCTTTCTCTAAAAAATATTTATGTCAAGGAAAAAGAGGCCTACGTAGCCCAGTCTAAGTTTCAAGAGGTTATCATATGGAAGCATAAAGCTAATACCCTTGGTCTTCTTGATATTATGGTAGCTGCGGGAGGTATTTACCTCCACGTGTAAACCTGACGAGAATAGAATACTCCGGGAAGCAAGAAGAAACCCTAATGAGTTGGCTAATAACCCTAGAAGACATGTTGGCTCAAGAAGATAACTT